>CM063313.1:2357352-2514762 GCA_032173965.1 Sitta carolinensis | reverse complement strand
GCCCCCGCCTTCCCCGCAGGTCAGAAGACACGAAGAGCTACTCCCGTGTCTCCGTCTTTAAAGGTGTATTCGCAAAGGCGTATCTGCTCTTTTCATTAGTTAAATCTTATGTCACTATCAGAAACTGGCTCCTTAGAGCCAGACACATGACAAAACCCCAGAAGAAATAATGGAAAGTAGTTTTATTCAGAGATGATGAACGAAGTGTCAGTCTCAGCTGAAGATAGCTAAAAGCCAGACAGCACCGAGGGGGAAAACCCAAACTGAAAACTGGAGAAGACTTGGTCAAAGAAACGAGGATTATGAAAAGAGTAACCATTTATTTGGTCTGTATGAGATAAATGGAAGAGCCAGGAGACCGTTTGTTCATTGTTTTAAGCTTCTATTGATCAGCCTGGGTGGGGGCTCGAGGGGTCACACTCACCACCACTGCTCCCTGTGGATATCGAGGAGGAGGAGGTGCAAGCAGCTTTGCCCAAAGACAGGGCCAGAGTCTCCAACCCCACGAGAGTTCTTTAGGAAACTCCCTTGCTTTTGGCTTGTTTGAGGTCCAGGGGGTGACTATGAACAAGTTCCATTTTGGTTATGGCAATATGCCCAAATGGCTTTTCAGATAGCCTGCTGTTCTGCTTAATCCAGTGTGGTTTGTTAAGATATTTGTCTACCGGCTTCCAAACTTCAGAGGTCTGTATGCAGTGGTCTCACTTCCAGTGGTCACTTCGATCCATGGGAGTTCACATGGTTTGCATACCATGTGGAGCCATTGGTTGTCATGTGGAAGTATTGGGGAGCAGTGGAGGCAGGACCTGACAGGAACAGGAACTAGGAACAGGATACAGCAACTTGGGATAGGGGTACAGTAGGGGTAAAAGGTAAGCGATTTTTATCAATTAACATTTTTTAATAGTCATAACAATTGTTACAACAAACATTAACTGTACAACAACAAATGGCTAACAGTAACTCTTGACTCTTTCTTCTTAACATGTAGGCAGCAAGGGAGTAATTTGGCTTCTTCAAACCTGGTGAGATTTAATGCTATTTTCATTGAGACCACATGGAATAAAAGGAAGAGAATAACCGCTTTTTGTAAAAACCTTTAAGGCTGTAATTAAATTACACTGGTTTGTATGGCAGTCAAAGAAATCTGTTTCTTTCAGCTCTCCTATTAAATAATCCACCAACAAAAAATCATAATACAGCACATTAAAACTTGCTCAGAGGAGAAACTAATTATGCAATTAACTATTCTGCTTAACTAAATCTGGGAGGGGGGGGATAAAAAAACCCAAAATCATATAATGCACAAATTATATGACACCACAAGCATTAGCAATATAAGGATGCTATAGAAATGAAAAATGTGTATCAGAGCGTTAAAACAAAGATCATAATATTAAGTACTGTAAATAAAAGCATTAGACATCCTTTTGAAATAGTATTTTATGCACAGCTTCTGAATTCAAAATGCAATTGGTGGAAACTTAAAAATATATATCAGAAAACCTTAATTTTTTGTCTTAGTATAGAAACAAAATACCCCAAACCAAAAAAAAAACAGACGAAAGAATGAAAAAAACATC
Source organism: Sitta carolinensis (assembly GCA_032173965.1). Taxonomy (NCBI): domain Eukaryota; kingdom Metazoa; phylum Chordata; class Aves; order Passeriformes; family Sittidae; genus Sitta; species Sitta carolinensis. The sequence goes on along the minus strand of CM063313.1, from coordinate 2,513,179 downwards.
AGCCAACCAGTGACAGAACTGCTGAACTATTACTGTGTTAACAACTTCCTTCTGGTTGTCTACTTAAACATTTTCAAGTAAAATAGAAACCAGCCTTAAGAATGTTTGTTTCTGTGATACTTTCTTTAATTGTCACATGGCCAGCAAATGCAGTAATGAAAGCTTCCTACTCCCACTTGTAGATTTTTCCTGACATCTTCAGGTAGCAACAAGAAGTGCTACAATGAGAAAGCTCTCAGAAGATTCAGTCAAAGACAAAGCCACACAAAGTCCCTGGAAAGTTTCAAAGCATGCACACTTTGCAGTCTAACAAAATTCAGAGAATATTTTCTACTTCCGTTTTCATATATTACTAGTTTATCATCCTTTGGTTTTGAACTATAATATGTTTTTTACCAACTACAGCTTTTAACTAGAGGCCATTTTTAGTGGGACTTGAGGAGTCTTCAAGAAAGCATGTGAGCAGGTGAAATAGGTCTTGAGTTCTACGTTGCAGAAGGTATTTTGTAGCTCAAAACCGAAATTCTCTGTGTTGACTCCACAAGTCCACTAGTTACAGTCAACATTGACCATTGCAGAAAAGCCAGCTTTTCAATAGCTTCAATTTGACAGCTGGCAGAAAATGCAGAGTAATTTTGCAACAGAAAGAAATGTTCTTTCACTTACTACCTTGCAGTGTAATTCTGATAAACTTCTGCAGCTGAAGGAGCAGACTGCAATCTGATCTTCTAACCAAAGTCTATATTTGTGGAATTTTGATGTTCCCATATAACTGGCGGTTTTGTACGGTCTAAGGAGAGACAAATAGTTTGTGCAAAAGATCAGACTCTTATCAAGTTATAGAATGCAAGGGTCATGGTAAGACTTAAAGCCAACCTCTACTGCCTCAATTAATATGGAAAATCCTCGCGCGCATCCTGGGCAGTGTTCCTGCATGCTGACAGAAACTATCTCTACCTCCTGATAGACTCTATGACAGCTTGCATCTATCATAACAGATCTGGTTCTTCTTCAGCCTGAATTGCATAATTTCAGGCATCTAGACAATAAATAAGCCACAAAAGCAAGAATTAAACTGCTAGACTTAAAAATCTAGAACTGGACCTCACCGATTTGCTTCCCTGGAGATGTTGTCTGAAGGGAGCAAACTCAAGGTGGCCAAAATGCTATTTCTAAAGTCTAAAGACTGTGGAGAATTAAGAACATAGTTAACCTTATATACTTCTATTTGATGAGCTTCAAAGATTAGTTTCTTCTATATCATAAAACCATTAAGGCCTCTAGCAGAGACATGCTTTATTTGTCAACCTACTAAAATATCAATTTTTTAACCACTCATGAAATTACACAATAGTGTTACTACCATGTCATATGAGCAATTACCACAGCAGCAGTTTGACATTGGCTTTAGAAAACAGAATTGTCCTGCTAGTCCTCTAAGCCTGAATATTGTAGAGAAATAAATATACGTAGTAGAATATCCACTGTCAAGAGTTTTCTGAACACAAACAAAAAAATGCTGTGTTTGCGTAGATTGAACTACATTCTCCTAAGCAGATTACAAACCCTGCTTCTCTTTAAAACAATTCTACAGGAGAAAAATGAAGGCCCTTTGCATGTTAAAGTAGATCAAATACACAAGGTGGCCTGTCTAATAGAACACTTGCTATGTTAAAGGCAGCTAAGTCTTTCAAAAATTGCATGGAATTTTTCAATTAAGATGTAGCCCTGAGAATTAAGAAATTAGTTTTTCATAACTCCATTCTTTTTATTATTGCAACTTACACCAAACTTTCATAATGAACAGCAAAAAAAAAGAAATAAATTTTAGTTTCATAACATAATAAAAATATTTTTTGTCACATCCACATCATTCTGAAGTTTCAAAACTTCTTTAAATCACTCTGAAGTCACATAGAGGAAAAGAAAAGCTAAACCTGAAGAGTGTCACCTGGGAAAGCTAAAGATTTTGAATATGCAATATTCTTCTGTTAAAATACATATCAATAGCTTACTAGCACACAAAGGGATGTATTCAAAAAGCTTGCTATTTAACTTAGGAAGAAAAAAGTTCCAGTGCCATGGAGTAGCTTGTGGGAACGCCATAATTAAACAAAACAGCAGAGGAGTTTTTGCTTGGAGAATTATATTTGATGTGTCATTAAAAAACTTGAGTCACTTTCTTCTTGCAAATTCAGAATATATGCTGAATACTTCAGAATAGGCTACTGATTTAGAACAGACATGAGGAACAAATTCTCCTCAGTGAAGGTGGGGAAGCCCTGGCACAGGTTGCCCGGAGCAGCTGTGGCTGCCCCTGGATCCCTGGATCCTGTCCGAGATAAGGCTGGACAGTGCTTGGAGCAACCTGGGACAGTGGAAGGTGCCCATGCCCATAGGGGAACAAGACAACATTTGAAGTTCCCATGACATTGAAGGTCCCACAAATCCTTTTTTAAATTGTGTGCTAATGTTCTGGAGATCGCCCCAGGTTCATAAGTAAGAAGAATGAGAAGCTTATGGAAGTTTTCTGTATATGGAGAGAAGTAAAAAATGCTGCTATTAAGCACAGGTGCAAATATGGAAGAATAAAATAAAGACCACAGCCACCGTTGCAAACAAAATATGTGAGACTTTTTTTCCACAGCAAGACCCAGCTACTGAGGATTTGGAAGTCAGCAGATCTGTTTGTGGCAGCTCACCCATTACTCTGGAGCCCAGCAATCGCATGCCCTGACTGTGGCACTGAGTATATTCTTCAGAAAGAAAACATGCCAGAAAAAATCATCTTCCACGGGCCACTATGAATTCTGCAGGAATAATAAATATTTATTTTGTTCTGAGCTAGTTAGCTGGTGGGAAAAGAAATCCTCATGAAAACATGGTAGTTACAAATTGGACAAATTAAAACTCATCCTAGCAAGCTAGGTTTTGAAGCATTCAGCAGTTTACTCTCCATTCATCAGCTCCTGAGGCATGGACATTGCAAAATTCGAGACAGGAGGAGAATTGTGACAGAGAGGTTGGAGGTTTCAAGGTTGTTACACCAAGCAGAAAATGCTGGAGACGTTTTAGCCTTAAATCCTGTTCCTGAGAGCAAAACCTCTTACTTAATAACCCTGTTATTCCCTGCTGCTTTTTGGATTAAACCTCTGTTGCAACCAAGGATTTTAGAGACATTTAACCCTGACTTCCATCTCCCTGGTGAATGTGTGGAAAGGAGCTGTTTTCCTTGCTAAAAAAAATCATGCCCTACCTGCTAGCCTGCTGTCATCACTGTCACAGGCACTGGTATGGGAGAAGATGCCTTGGGGTTTGATCTCATCAGCTAGATTTTCAGCTGCAAAAAGGCAGCTTAAACATCACTGACCACTGCTGAAATTCAAGATGCAATTTTTTTAAGGGGCAAGCAAACAGTGTAAGTTTTTAGTTAGAAAATAATTAATCTCTCTCTGACTTAAGATATGTATCCCCTGTAGGACAAGGCTTTGTCCTGGTTCTCTCTGAAACAAAGGGTGTAGCTGATGTGCTACAACACCATGAAATTTATTGTGGACTGTGTTTCACAGCTGACGTATGGACACTGCACTCCTTTAGAAGGTCTGAGTCAGCTGACCCAGTGTCTTTGGAAGGATCAGGGCAATGTCTCAGCTCAAAGATGACAAATGTTTTCCCATTCACTACTGTGGTGAGACAAAGCATCCCTGAGCCATGACTGAGCAGGAGGAACTCCCAGACAGCCCTGCCAGACGTGCAGGTTTGTCCATTAGTGACTTCAATGTGGACATTTAAGAGGGATTCAATGGCACCTACACTGCATTCCCCTGTGTTGCAAAGCAGTAGTAAAAACGTCACCAGAAAGTGTGTCCATGGCTCTGAGAGTCCCGCTGAGATCCAGATCCCCAAGAGGTTTGATGGCCTGCAGCCCCCTTGGCCCGTGGCTGCTGCTGGTGGCCAGCACCCACAAGATGGAGCTCTGAGCCTGATAATGAGCTGGGTGAGCACAATCCCTCCTGCTCTTTGCGCTCCTTTTCCCCTTTTCCTCCAGCAGAGCTGAGGAGCTGTGGGCGTGTAATCCATTTTCTTATTGAATGGGTGCTTATTTCAAATGTCAGTTTGAGGTTTTCTTTTCCCATCTGTATCTCTGACTTCTGATTTGCTCTCTTGTCCAGCCATGGGCCCTGCTGGGTGAGAAATACCAACCCACAAATCTGACCAGAAAGTGGTGCCCAGTTGTGAACAAGGAACTTCAGGCCAGCTTCCCTCTACTGTCCTGGTGAAAGCTGTGGAAGGCAGGGATTATTGGTGGACTCAGATGGTTGGTAATGGCAGTGAATGGGGATTGATCCAGCGCAGAACCATGGTGAAGAATTTCCAGGGGTTTGCTAAAGATGTTGGGGTAATTCTGCCATCCTCTAGTGTTGGAAACCAAGGAGATAAATTCCCTTTTGAATTTTAGAAGAAGAGAATATACTGAATCAATGTGAGATAGAAATAAATCTTTAGGCTTTCTAAGTGATTTTCTGATGAAAAGCAGCATGTAAGCTTGCCTGAGTAGCTGTAGAGGACCAGTGCCCTAGAAACCCTGATAAAGTTTAGTATTTCATGGACATAATCAAAACACAGTACAATATTGTTTTACATTTTTGGATAGAGTAGTCTACAAAAACAGATAGTAGCAAGGCCAAAAAAATAAGTTAAAATATTCAGATAATACCAAAGTCAAAACATGATAGCTTTTGCACATACATGAGAGAAAACAACTTATGTAAAATCACGTTTAAGTGTGTAATGTTTTTTAGTAATTTTAATAGGTAGTTTTAGATTTGTGTTTTTAGCTAATTGGTCAGTTTGGAGTTAAAACTTGGCCTTGGAGGCCAGCAGGAGAGAGACAGCATTCCTTATCTATCTAGTTGCTGTGCTGCTGCTTCGATTTGCCTGCAATTACTGTGGAAGAAGAAAGAAGAAACAAGAAAGAAGAAAGAAGACAGAAGAAAGCTGGTTACACAGTTCCAGCCAGCCACCAGACCCCTGCCAGCCACTCAGATCTCCAGGTCCAAAGCCACCGGACCCCTGAAGAGAATCACTGAGGCTCTGGAAAACTCCCATAGTTTTCTAGAGCATCATCCTCAGATCATTCCTGCTGGCTGCCCGTGGCACGGAGAAGACCCGGAGGCCCCAGCGTCTCTCCAGGGCCTCAACCAGAGAGAACCCTTCAGTGAGACAAACTGCTCCATCAGAACTGTTTTATTAGACTGATGCTTTTTAAAATGCTTTTTAGTAAATAGCTTTTAATACTATAACTGGACTTTATAGTGCCTGGCTCCCCCCGAGCAGCATTAACACTCCAGTTCCTATAATATGGCAGGAAGTTCAATGTCCTTCCTGCAGCCCTGGCACAAACAACTCCCAGTATACTCAGAGGCCTGGAGACCAAATGAGTCATCAGAATGATCTTACCCACCTTTGCAAGGGATCGTTTGTTCAGGAAAGTTTTTTCATTATTTTTCTGCTAAGGTAGAGGGCAGCAGTGCTGATGTTGCACCAATGTCAGTGAGGAGAGGCAGAAGTTGTCCTTCTTACTGCCAAGGAAGATTGCAGTTGCAGCGTTCCCCTGGCTGTATTCCAGGTGCTCTCAATCCCTGTGTCACCTGCAAGGCTCAGTCCTGGCAGCTCCAGGCAGCTTTGCTCTGAGGGATTCTCTGGTGGCCCCAGGACTTGTGGGTGGCTTCGAGACCCTCATCCCAGTACTTTGGCATCAGTCAGGGGAGAGGATATGCCTCTGGCTGACACACTGAACCTGGACCCTGCTGGGTTTGGGAGCAGAAGGCACCAGCTCCAGCGGTCTCTATCCTAAATGTCAGCATTTTAGTAGCATTTGCCCATTGTCAGGGAGTTTACACTCCCTAAAGACGAGGAAGATTCTTATCTGTGTTAAAAACGAGATTCACTCTCCTACTAAAATTTAAAGTTTAATAAATGACAATTAGAGACAAAGACAATAAAGCAAAGATTTTATGGCTGGGTGCTTGGCATTCTGCCAAGAGCACACCTACTGTGCTTGGAGACACTCTTTAAATACCTTTTCTATTACATCAGCCTATTGCATATTCATAAACCACTGTGCATATTCAACTTTTCTGCAAAACTATTTGACATTTTCCAGGAACTGTTTAGCATGGCCCCTCCTTGGGTCTGACTTTTTAAAGCATACACATTTCTTGGTTGTGTTTCTAGTCTGTCTTTATTGCTTGGGCTTTGGTCCATACCTTTCTTCAGATAGCAGGTGCACATAGTAGCAGGGGTCCTCATCATATGTTCATTGGATATTATCCCAACCGCACAGACAGTTCCATTAGTATTCCAATACAATGTCTAAGTTCAGTTAACAGCAAAAAATAAAAATTGTATCTTTATAGCAGAGTTTTTTTAACCTTATACACATAGCACTCATCTTAATATTTGTGAAAAGCCAATATTATAATATGTATTTATACATCTATTTTGTTCCAGTTTGAGTGATAGCTCAAACAAAGCTAAAATTGGGGGAGATAAAACACATGTCAATAAAAATGGGACATGGTCTGCAATCACAAGGCCTGTGCTCTTAATACAAGTCTTTTTTCCTGTAGTACCTGCCTTTCTCCTTTCTTCTAACAGGCTGCCAAGTAGTAGAGTCACCATTCCTGGAGGGATTTAAAAGGTGTGTAAACATGGTGATCAGGGACATGGTTTAGTAATGGGTTTAGCAGTTCTGGTTTAACAGTTTGAGCTGAGGACTTGAGGGGGCTTTTCCAACCTCAATGATCCCATGTGTCTGTGATTGTACATTACCCAGTAAAAAGCCCAAGGATTATGTCCATTTCACTATAATGTGGGGGGAATTACATTTAGGAATGAGGAAGCAGAGGCCAAGGGAAAATGTTTTCACTTGGAAACTTGTTGGTCATAGATAAATATGAAAGGATGGAAGTAATCATGGAATTGATGAACCTAGGGAAGTTAGGGGGAGCACTTCATGCAGCTAATGATGAGGTGCCAGCTATGCTCATTTCAAGGTCATGCTTTAATTAGAAATGGCCTAGACCAGCTGAAGAAAAAGGTGCAGCGGCTTTCCTGCAAAAAACAATTCCTTCCAAAGATCCCAAGACAGTATGAAAATTAATTCACAGTAATATTGTTTTTTCCTCCATTTAATGATGGCAAAATCAATAATACTATTTTAACTTGTATGTTGCTATTGTTGCACAAATAAGTAAGATGATTTGGTTAATAGAAAATGCAAGAGCTTTTCATGCTGATAATATGTTATTATTGACCATTTGATGCTTTTATCAAGTAATAATGATCAACCTTTACTTGCTTGATAAATTCCTATCCCAAAGTGTTGATTTTATCAAAAATACCTTCACAATTAAGAGTGTTATTTTCTGTTGGTAAAATGAAAGATGTTCTCAGTAATTCGTAATTGTCCAATCATTTTGTATAATTTTTATGTTTTAACATGTTCCATAAGTTTTGACAAAGCTTGAATGCTCTGTATGGTGTGTCAGCATGCTGAATAAGAAGGCACCTGTCAGTGTTTTTATTAGACACAGTCTTCTTGCTAACTAGGAAAATAAGACCTGAGGGTGTTTATTATTGCTGACTGTGAAAAACACATCACATTTTCTCACACCAGAACACAAACCAAACATTACCTAATTCCCCTTCCACTTCAAAAACTATGTTATTTATTAGTGCCTACCAGGGCACAAAATGATGCCCAGTTATAAGATTTCTGTGTCACTCAGTGGGGACAGCTGTCACCAAAGATGTGATGATTCTGGTGCAGTGTTAAATCTGGTAACATGGGTGCACTGCATATGTGTCTATCCAGAGATAAAGATTCTGCTGATAGAGATTGCAACCCCTGGGGAGTTTGGTGCTTCCCCAGGGCAGGAGGAAGAATTTGCTGACATCATGGGCACTCCCATCTGATGAGGTGCTGGCAAGTTCAGCAGCAGCAGGGTGAGAAAGGAACTGGCTTGCTACAGCCAGCTACAATGCACAAGGCAACAAGTAATGCTAGCAGCACCAGGAAACCCTTCAAACAAACCTGAGCTGTGAGCTGCAAAGAGGAAACCTTTCTTAATTTACCTCAATTTACCAGCTCCCTATACTTAGCAGTCACTTTTTGGCCTGCCTTTCTTGGTTTCCACCCCAGCTTTTCTTGCATTGTTACCTGGAACAGCAAGGAACATATCTAGGGGTTTGCAGCTGAACAAGATGAAAACCAAACAGTTGTCTGAAATCCATGTTTTCTTCTGCTCCCATGATTCCTTGAAAATATTATTCCTGTAGTAGGTAGTGCTTAAGAAACAATACCCTATACCTGATAATTGTTGCAGATGAACTTTGTCACTTTAAAAAGACTGTATTGGGTCGTAGCAGAGAAGTGAAACATGGATTACACACAGTGTTTTGTACCACTAGGAATTCAGAAGGCCAAAACCCCCATAGCGGCGAGCAACAAGTGTTGCCTGGCAATATTATGGATGTTTTTATTCTGAAAGAATCCAAGACAAAGAAAGCACTAGAGGACAGAGTTGCAGAAGAGCAAAACCAACCAGATTTGGACTGCAGTGAAATACTTGGCATGCTGATGAAATTCCTTCCTGATAAATTAATGTTAATCAGGCTTCGAAAAAACATTTTTATTTCAAAGTTGGCTGAAGGACTGGAACAAAATAATAGGTGACAATATAGCAGACTGTGGAGTGTTTGTATAGTATGATGGCACAGGGATAGGTGTCAGGAGTTGTTCTATTTAACACCCTCACTTGGAAGAAGAAACAAGTAGAGAGTAATGAGATTTGATAATTGGGAGGATTAGTTAGAACTGGTGAGAATAGCAAATTAATGCAAAACAACAGGCACTGGAATCACAGGCACAGAAAAACAAAAGGCACAAAGCACGCAGGTGGAAAGTAAAATTTAATAAAGCGAAACCTAGGGGAATTGCAGACAGAGTAAACATCAATACAGCAAGGAAACCTAGGAATGGATAACATGGGAAGTGATCTCAGCAGGAGAGCTGACAAGTTATCACAGGCCAGGCTGTGCTGTTAGGATGCTTCAGTGACATCTGGGGACATGTACAGCTGCATGACCCAGCAAAGAGCGCCAGCACCTCTAGGTCCTGGCACCACACTGGGAATTAATTCCTGCCATCGTGCTCGCTGCCCTGCTCATCCCTGATGCAGCTGGAATTCAGATGAGAGCAATAAGAGTAGTGGGAAAGGAGCTGCATAGCTCAATCTCCAGGAAAAGCCTGGAAGTGCTGCAGCTTCCCTTCAGTAGCAGAGATTGGGAAGAGCATGGCTCAGAAAGGGTGGGGGGAAGCACATCCATCACCAGCACAGGAAGGAGGCATAGGAAAGCAAAAGGTAGCTGAGAACACTAGCACCACAGTTTTGCCTGTTGAGCAAAGAAGATGGGACCCTTTCCAAAATATTCGGGCCATAGTGTATATGGAAATTCCAACATTTCAGAATATAAGACCAATCTGAGTAAATTGTAATGACAGAAAAAACCTATAAAACCCCCTCAGTGGGGGGACCTGTCCAAAACTGCAGTCTGTTGCAGAGGAACAACAAATGCAGTGAGGATTATTCTATGGGCAGCAGTGGGATGTGGGTTTCTCCGCCTGTCCTGAGCAAAAAGCAGACTTGTACCAAGGAAGTTGCAGACCAGCAGCCAGGGAGGAGGAGCTCTGGAAGCTGGCAGCTACCACAAAAGAAGCTTGCAGCCTTTCTGTATACAGCAGAAGAAAGCAAGTCATTCACAGAATCACAGACTCCCTGGATGGGTCAGGTTGGAAGGGACCACAGTGGGTCGTTTGGTCGCTCCTCCCTGCTCCAGCAGGGTCATCCCAGAGCACATGGCTCCGGATTGTGTCCATGTTCTGGAATATCTCCAGTGAGGAGACTCCACAGCCTCTCTGGGCAATCTGTTCAGTGCTCAGTCACTGCACAGGGAAGAAGTTCTTCCTCACGTTCAGGTGGAGCTTCCCAGACACCAGTTCCTGCCCGTTGCTCTGATGCCATTGCTGGGCCCCAGAGAAGAGCCTGGCCCTGCTCTGAGCTCTCCCTGCAGACAGGGACAGACAGGGCTGGGGGCTCCTCTTGAGGCTGAGCAGCCCCAGCTCCCTCAGCCTTTGCTCATGAGGGACATGCTCCAGGCCCTTCTCAGCTCCATAGCCTTTGCTGGACCCACTCCAGGGGCTCTGTGTCCCTCCTGCCCTGAGGAGCCCAGGGCTGACACAGCACTCCAGAGGTGTCTCCCAGGGCTGGGCAGGGGGGCAGGATCCCTCCCTGACCTGCTGCAATGCCCTTCTAAGTGCACTCCAGGATCCCATTGGACTCCTTGTCCCCAGGACACTGCTGGCTCAGGGACAGCTCTTTGTGCCCCAGGACCTCCAGGTCCTTCTCTGCAAAGCTTTACTTTTCCAGCAGATGACTCTGGCCTGTGCTGGTGCCTAGGATTATTCCTCCCCAGGTGCAGAACCCTGCATTTGCCTTTGTTGAATTTCAGCATGTTCTTGCCATCCTTGGCTAGATTTAATTCCACATGGGCCTTGGCTTTCCTTGTCTAATTTCTACGTACTCTGACAACCTCTTTATGCTCAATCCAAATGGTCTGACCCTGCTTCCATCTCCTGTGTATTTCCTGCTTACTCTTACATAATGACTTCCTTGTCCATCCATGCAAGTCTCTTGTACCCTTTTTGCTCTTCTTCTTTCTTCATTCTACTCCGACTCCAGCCTGCTCAGTGCAAGGACTGTCACACAAATCCTGTCTGCCAGCTGTCTCCTGCAACCAGCTTCATCTTGTTCTGGGAGTGTTTATCAAGATAAAGCCAGAGTTTTGTCTAGCAGAGAAAAGCAGTTCTGGGAATTCATGTATTACCTAAAAAAAAAAAAAAAATCATAAATAACATTTTAATCTGGCTGAGGGGCTTCTGGGCAACTCTATTTGTCAACAGCAATACTGAGGGTATGCCAAGCATTACCCCAGACCAGAAGATTTTTGAACAGCAGTCACACAGCTAGCACAATAAGCTATTAAACATGAGATGTATAGGAAGATGACTCAGCCTTCCCCTCTTCAGGGTAAACAAAAGGTGATCCTTTCCCCACCTGTGTTATTTTTCCAGTTAACTGAAGTGCTAGTGCTCATCAAACAGGGTTTTTTTTCAATATATTAATGACAGTAGGCAATGTAGAAATGACATTGCCCCATTCCAGGATGAGTATGGCCATCTCACAAACAAGACAGAGACAAGACACAGACAAGAGAAGTGTTTAACACATTCTTTACCTCTGTCTTCAACATGATGATGGACCACGGGAGTCTCACTGCCCTGAGCTGGAAGACCACAGCTGCAAGAATAAATAACTCCCAGCTGATTCTTATGTGGGATCTGCTGCTCCAACAGGATCCTTACAGATCTGTGGAGCCTCATGGGATTTGTCTGAGAATCCTCAGCTGCTGAAGTCATCCCAAAGCCTCCCTCGATGATTTTTGAGCAGTCAGGAACTAGAGGAGTCCTAGCTGACTGGAAGTGAGTAAACATTATCCTGATTTTCAAGAAGGGCAAGAAGGAGGTCCCCACAAACAACAGGCCTGTCAGCCTCATTTTACTGACTGGTAAAATGGAAAATTTACGAGGAACAATGTAGTCATCAGTCACAGCCAGCACAGCTTTATGAGGGGAAAGTCTTGCTTGCCAAACCTGATTTATTTTTCCAACAAGATAACCCCCCTTTCCTTGTGGATCAAGGGAAGACAGCTGATATAATCTTTTTGGATTTCAGCAAAGCTTTCCATACTGTCTTTCTCAGGATCCTTCTGGACAAAATGTCCATCACACAGCTGGATAAACACATCACCCAGTGAGCAGCTGGGTCATGGGTTGGGAAGAAAGAGTTACAGAGAATCAGATACCATCAGACTGGCGACCTGTCATTAGTGGAGTTTTGCAGGGCTCCATCTTAGGGCGGGTTCTCTTCACAAATGACTTGAATGCAGACCTGGGAGGAATGTAAGTCTGACAATAGCATTAAGCTGGGAGGAGCTGTTGACTGCCTCAGGAGAAGAGAGGCCCTGCAGAGAGACCTTGACAAACAAAAGGGCTGGAAAATGACCACCTGTGTGAAGCTCAACAAAGGTGCTGAATTCTGTCCCTGTGATGGTCTTGGGGCTCCTGGTCAATGTCCAGCTGGACAGGAGCCAGCAGTGTCCCAGAGCCAGGAGGGACAGCCCTGTCCTGGGGCACTGGATCCAGCATGGCCAGGCCAGGGAGGGATTGTCCTGCTGAGGTGGCCTCACCTCGGGTAGTGTGTGCACTTCTGGGCAGCACAATGTAAAAATGACATTAAATTGTCAAAGATCAATGGATACCATGAAGATGACAGCCTGGAAGTGAAGCTCTGGAGGATTTTCTGAGGACACTTGGTCTGTTCAGATGGAGAAGAGGAAAATGAGGGCTCATTAGGGCTTCTATATCCTCAAAAGGGGCAGGTACCAATCTGCTCACTCTCTGAAACCAGTGACAGGACTCCAGGAAATGGCCTGAAGTTGAGTTGGGGGAGATTTATCTTGGATATCAGGAGAGGTTTTCCACCAAGGGGTGGTTGGTCCCTGGAATAGGCTCCCCAAGGCACTAGTCACGGTACCAAGACTGACAGACTTCAGGAGCACTTGGACAATGCACTCAGGAATGTGGTGTGATTCTTGGGGTGTCCTGCATGGGACTGGGGACCCTACCAACTCAACATGATTCTATGATTCTGTGATCTTTCTCCTGGCCACCTGTGGGCTGGAAATAGTTAAAAACCATGAAGCTGCTGGAATAGGAGGACTCTGCCACTCTGGTCTCCATTTGCTGTCTACAAAAAACTGTGAAGCATTGTCACCAAAGGACAGTTAATGCTACTCAAGAGAGCAGTTAGTGATGCTTACCTTTGTACATTTTCCACTGGTTTATGTAAAGATTTATTATGTATGTAGAGATATATTGTTTGTCTATATTGGTAATTCTAGAAGACAATGACCACTACTACCTTCAGGCTGGGTAGTTCTGTTTCAAATCTAACACCTTTTGGCTGTTTTACAGCTTTCTGGTCTGGAAGATACGGCTTTTTTCAGGTTAGCTACTGTCTGGAGTCTGATTTGGAACCTACAAGAGAACCATCATATTCACACATGTTACAGGACCTGCAAATTTTGCAAACAATGTGTAGATCTAAATGATGGCAATGAGAAATAAATGGATGAGATACTCTTTTGTAATTAATTTCACTCCACCAGAAATGTCCTTCTGTCCTGGTTTGGCCAGCCCAGGGAAGTGAGCTGGCTGGTTTTGAGATTGGCATTTTATTGGGCCAATGGGAAAGCATTTTCTAGTTGTTATTGCCTTTGACAGCAGCCCGGGCAGGTCTCTCTCCTCCCGACTGTCAGAGCACACACCTCTGCCCTCCCAGCCCTGCCCAGGGCGGGCAGGGGAGGCCACACGGGCTGGGCAGGCTCGGCTGATTTTGGGAACATCTGCTGGCACAGAGTCTGCTCTGCTGCTGGCCCCAGCTGAACCTGCCTCTGTGAGCCTGAGAGGGGGGGGAGGCATGATGAGGCAGGCTGGAGCACCGATGAGACCGAGGCGGGGAAAAGGAATTTTGGGATTCTGTCCAACTTTCCCGCAGCTGCCTTCTGGGCCTGAACCCTCTGAGAGCTGTCCCCCCTCCCCAGCACAGCTTTGAAAGAAGACACCATGGACTGTTGTGGCTGGACACTGTCTCTTGTTAAACTCTCTTCAGTGCATCAATGCACAGATGGGACTTGGAAAGCCTCCATCCTCTCTCTGGTGAGAGAAAATTAGAATGCAAATGTGTAAAGACCACATGAGGTATCAAAGTCAGTCAAGAAAGAGTGAAAGTCCAGGTGGAAGGAGTGTGGGAAGTTGCTTTTAAGCTGTAAAAGACTCTTGCAAGCTATTGTAGTTGGTTATACGTTTCCTTTAAACCATGAAGAAGTATGGGGGAAATAAAAGGGTTCAAACTGTAGACCTGAGCAAGAGAGTGAAATGTTGAGGGGACTGTTGATTTCATGAGAAGTTGAACAGAGAGATGAAGTGATAAAGACTCTTTGCCCTCGAAGAAGAAGTGAATCTCTGTTCCTTGGAGGTGAAGGTGGTCCCAAAGACAAAGAGAACCTTTGTTTTGAACATGTATATCTTTAAAATAAGACCCCACACATCAATGTGGCCCAGAGACAAAATTGTGAACATTGGAGGAGTTTCATTAACACAAAAGGATCCGGGGCGGCTGCTGTTCATGAAGAATGGATCTACAAGAGAACTGTTTTCTTGTGGGGAAATTTACCATAGTGAATGAGAGGTGCTTCCCTCCCTAAATGAACTGAAAAAGACTGTTTTAGAGGTGAAAAACTGACTAAGATTTCTAAGTGTTGTTTTCTTTACATTTTTGGTTAGGAGAAAAGAAAGTGTGGGGAGGGAGGAAGAGTGTTTTGAAAGTTCCATGCTCATTCTTGTTTTTCTTTCTTTTAGTGTTAGTTGATAAAGTCTTATTACTTTTAAACTTAAGGCTGCTTTGCTCTTGATTGGAGACTTTGAAATTAGCAAAATCAAACCAGAACACCTTCACTGAGAGTGAAGGCAAAGAGGGTTGAGGGTAGGTTCCATGAAGCAAAATCCTTGTTGTTTTTAAGTGTCTAAATCCCAGGAGGCTGTTAATCTTTTTCACAATTTGGTTATTACTGGGGGACAGCAGTACTGCCTGATAAAAACAAAATACGTGAGCTGATGAGCTTCACTTGTGACTCAGGAAAGGAGGATGTGATGGGGTAGGGTGATCTAGACATGAGGTGCAATGCTATATGCAATACAGTAAATCAAATCTCTTCCACTCTTACTCCCACACACAGAGAAACAAATTGTATGACTCCACTGCAGATGCAAACGCAAGATATTTGGAAGCTGAGCCCTGACTTTGAGCTAACAGAAGATGATAACATTCAACTAGTTCAGTGCATAATCACAGTTGGAAACCCATGCAAGGATATTTTGTTCCAGGGAGGTGGGTTTTAAAATAAATCTGAAGGGGTTTAGCTTCTCAGATGCCACTGAAAGGTGAGAAAAATTGGCCCCCTCCTTCCCTCTGCTTCGTTTAAAATTTTCTGTAAACACAGACCCTTCCGTCAGCACAAATGGTGTGTGGTGGTCATGCTTCTCATGCTTTGGGGGTTTTGAACAGTACAACAAGCTGAGCTGAGGAAATTGCCATTAGCTTTTCTGAGAAAAGTAAATTCAGATCATCACTAAAAGTAAGTACACATTGATGACTGTTCCCAAAAATGGATAACAGCTTAGGCTCTCAGCTAGTATAAAATTACACAGGTGAATTCAAAGAACCAAGCTAATTAACACAAACTGCAGAGCTGACAAACCTTGAATAGCTGGAAATGCTGGGCTTTGGATTATATAATTAGACTTCTGATAGGAAAGAGAGACATGAGAGATCAAGAAAGCAATTAATTCTGTCACAAAACAAACCATATCTGACTCATCAGCATGAGCAGCAGAAAGATCTCTAAAATTTGTCCTTTGAAGCCAGGGTACTGTAACAGAGATGCTTGAATAAAGATAAAATAAATAAAATAATGAATAAAATGCACTCCTTCTTGTCTGGCTGTTTCCAGGCTGCCATCTTTTCAACTGCTGTGGAATAACACTCAAGTCAAATAATTTTCATCTGTTTTCATTTCTTGGGTAGTGAGCGCATTCAGAGTGAGCATTGCAGAATTACTCAAAATTCATAATAAATCTTCTGACTGTTCTTCAATCTTGATGCATCTGTACAGCCCCATAATATGAAAATAAATTAATTGTTGTAATATGCTACACATGGTCTAGCTTCTTATAAATGGAGAGCATTTCCTGAGCTTCCAAAGAGTATCATCACACATATGTGAAATACCTGAACATTTGACATCTTTACTAAGGACATGAAGTTATCCCGTGTGGAAGTAAGGTCTCCAAATGTATGATGCTTGTCAGGGGCTCTGCAAGTGTTGTTTCTCTAACAGAGAAGCTTTTGCATGCATTTCCTGGAGGGAAGGTGATTCACCATGTCAGGTTGAACCCAGCACACTGCAGTGTAAGCAGCTCATAAGACTTGATGGCACAGTGTATAGAAATCCAGGCATGACTCACACACTCAATACAGGATTGCAAGGAGGCATGAGTAGAACTTTAGGATCATATCTCCCCTGTTCTGTGCAGAAGTACGATGCAGGAGCAATCGTTTCTGATTCAGCCAAGTGCTCAGGGAGGTACTTGATCCCATATACACTTAAACAGGACAGGACAGTGATTTAAGCAAGTAAATAGGATTAAGTGTAGGTTTAATGGTTTTTCTCACATGCAGCCTGGGCTTAAGCAACTTGCTAAAGCAAAGAATGCCTTTTGTTTTCTGAATTGAATTTTCTCAAGCCTGGGGAGTTGAAGAAAGAGAACAATCCAATTGCAGAGGACAATCCTGAACAGCAATGGGACATCCATGCAAATTTTCTGTAGCCGTCAGTGGACTGGAGTTCTCTGTTGTCTGAACACATGGGACAAAAGGTGGGCTCAGCATGGTTCAGCATCATCCTGGGAGTGAGAAGGGGGATAGAGATGAGGGCAACGTTAACACTGCCTAACTGTAGAGAAATAAATTCAGTGCCTGAATGAAGAATGTGATTCACAATTGCTGTATACACCTGGAGACAGACAGTCTCCTCTGTAGTGTGAGTCAGAATGACCTCTGCAACCTATAGATGCTCTAAAGGAGACGATCTACTAATTTTAAAGTAATATAAATATATATTCAAGGTATTATGAATACTTCTTCCTAAAAAGCTTCAAATTCAATGCTCATAGTTTTGAAGGATTTTTTTTTACACTGCAATGTTTTTGCTAGAGACTCAAAATCCAGTGTTTGCAGAGCCCAATACACACTTGCCAGTTGTTTTACAAAGCAAGCAATATTTAACTGTCTAAACTGTTCAAAGCCCCCTACAGCATTATGGCTATCTCTTGCATTGTAAGAGTAGAGTTATTTTTCCATTAGTGCAATTGCAGAAATACAGAATTCTTCGGGAAATTCTTCACCCCCAATTGCAAAGGGATTACCAAATAAGAAAATCTCTCTTCCTTTTCTGTCTCACTCCAAAACAACATGCACTATCAATAATACTATGATGGGAAATCCAAACTGAAATTTAGTTTTAAACACTGTTTTAGCAAATTAGTGCTGCAGCTTATTCCTTCTTGTTGTTCCTGCTAAGAGTTGCTACATTCTAGCATCAAAGAGACTTTACGTGGAGTTGTAGGTGGAGTTGTTACATGTGCACATGTGTGTATTCTTCTGCCTAAAAGTGTAAGCAGCGAACTGCATTCAAACAGCCTGATGCCTGGAACACATGGATGAAGCTATGTGTTTAATAACTACTTAATAACTTTTCAGGAAAGTTGCATTCAAGGATGGTGCACCTCTCTGAAATGAGGTAAATGGAAATACAGCGTAAAAGAGGATAAACTCATAGCAGAGAGCTCTTTCTAAATCCTCAGTTTTTAATACGTCTCTCATGAACAGTGAATTAGGATGGAAGTAGCCGAATTCCCTGTTGAATTATGGGACTGAATTTCGCCTTGACATTCTGGATGTTCGTGGTGCTCTGCACCCCACCAGTCTTACTCTGAAGAGGGGAATAAATTCTCTGGGTCTAAAGAGGCTGGCTTGTGGCATCTCTTTGTCCAGCCTTTATGGATTAATTCGTCAAGCCTTTATGTGTTTCATGTCAGCTCTTTGTGCAGCAGTGCACGCACAGCTTCATGCCCCTGGTTCTAAGTGCATTTCCTTATCAGAATATATTTCCTTATCAGAAACATCATGCTGCATGTTTGTGGTTTGAAACACTGGCTGGTAATGTGGCTGTAGTCAAACAAAATGCTACATGCAACGGCAACCAATTCACTTGTTTTAGAGAAAGAATATGACATCAGAAACAAATAGTCATATGCTTAGCTGCATTTGATTGGAGGCAGTCAAATAGCTGAAATGAGATAACCACTAAGATATATTTTCCTGATAACCACCCACTTCCATATATTGTCTGTTTATTTTTCTTTTGGTATATAATCGAGCTTGGAACATATTAGATCTATTTTTTTTTTTCCAGTAGGCATTTAGTGCATTGCTGGAAACAAAATTTCTTGTTCTTTCTTGCTATATTATTCTCACAAATCACTGTAGGAGAAGTGATATTTTTAATGGGCACTTGTGTAATTAAATATGTCTCAGAAATTATCTTTATTATTGTCTAGTGGAGTTGGAGTTTGAACCTTTTCAGTCTGCAGTTAGAAATATTAGATAGCATATTGATTCTGACCAAAATAAACATTTCTAGAGTTTTCCTTTTCTAAAACACCATTGTGAATGAAATGGCTCCTCAGAGCTTTGAAAATGGACTTCCTAAAAGGAAATACTCGATCTAACACAAAGGGTTTAGGCTGTGCAGATATTCTGTATTGTATAATAACTCTTTTGCTTGTTTTCCCTGTAATTTTTCATCTATAATTATTTTCAGAGCTGAACTAACTCAGATGCCCACTTTCCTTAGATATTTAATGTTTGGAAAACTGCAGTGGCAGAAGCTGGCTTAATGTTGCAGAAGGAGACTCTCATGCACTGTGCAGTCCCTCCTGTTTTTCTGATGCACAAGGAGTTAATTGTGACTGCCACCTCCACAGTGAGACCTTCGCACAAAAAAAAAAGCAGCAATCAGGTGTTTGCCCTTCCCTTGAATGTGCTCTTTTAACAAACAGACCACATCCTCATTTAATCTATGACACAAAAATAATGCAATAATAAATAGTAGAGCTAGCATTTAATTTATAAGGCCCCCCTTTTCGCTATTAAAATAGCCTTCTACGTACTGAAATGCTTACGTTTGTTTTCAGAGTGAAGAGGAAATAGTGAGGTAAGAAAGACGACACTTCCTTTGAAAACTAAATTAACAAGTTTGGAATTACAAGATGTGACTAGAAGCTCTGCTTGGATAACTGAAAGCAGGCGAAGGTTGAAAGTTCAAATGCAGCATTTCAAAACCCAGTCAACTTGAGTGAAAATATACTGTTTAGTGTTGAAGCTACGTAGTTTGCTCTAATTTAAGCTTAGATTTCTCTCTTAAAGCTACTTCAGAAATCCATTTTCTGCGTACATTTACTGTAAGTATTTCTCCTAAGGGAGATCACATTAAAAGTGTTTTAATTATCCTTAGGGCATTTCACAAAGCAGATTTTGTAATTGAGAGGTAGTTGGTTACACTATTTACAGTGTGTAATGGTTTAAGGGCTTGTTTCTCTGCTGGCTGGAAATGTGACTAGCGGTGGAGGGAACAACAAATACTTCAACTGTTTTCATGCAAGGAAGTGAAAATCTATGTGTTTACCTTGACTACCTGACTCTTTTTCCTGTTTTGCTCTTTTTTATTTTATTTTAGTGCTTCTGACACACACATCTATGTATTAAATAAGCAGAATTTTTTAATTGTCTGAATTACAGACAGTGCTGCTTGTCACTGATGTCCAGAGCCAACCTTACTTGGCTGCAGTTGTGAGACGAAGCAAGTGTCACTTGTGATGAGATCCCTTGAAAGCCCTCATTTTCAACACATTTCACATATTTTCCCCAACC
This sequence comes from Sitta carolinensis, assembly GCA_032173965.1. Taxonomy (NCBI): domain Eukaryota; kingdom Metazoa; phylum Chordata; class Aves; order Passeriformes; family Sittidae; genus Sitta; species Sitta carolinensis. The sequence continues at coordinate 2,493,383 of CM063313.1, read as the reverse complement.
CCTGATTATTTCCCAAGCTGTTATTTTCATTCTAAACTCAATTTCCCATTCCTTTTGTCAACAGCTTGACTTTATCTTACTGTTTTCTTTACAAATGTTAAGACCACACACTGAGCTCTGCTAACACATTGTATTATGCTACTAGTAGACAAATTTTAACATCACATCACATACATGTTGCAGTTGCTGTTGTAACATGCCTTTTAAAAAATATGTTTATTGGATGAAATTGTCTCTTTCTCAAGAAAAAATCTGGTTCTTCAATATAATTTATTATGCCTTTTAAAATTCTGTCTGTTCAATAAAATCTTTGCTATATTATAAATACCTGTAACGAAAATATAATTTAAAATTCTGAGAGAAAACTTTTTTTAAACTTTTGTATTTTTCACAAAACCCACACAGGCACCAAGGAAAGACTAGCAATAAAAATAATTTACTCCTGTACAAGCTAATCTGGGTTGGAAACATTCAAAAGAGGGATTTTAAACTTGTCATCTGTTGAAACTTTGGCTACAGCATAGTAACTGATCTTAAAATAAAGGAGGGTCTTTTGTTTTCCACCCTTTTGACCTGAAAATTTCTTTCAAGGCCTGATGGGGTGCTGTTAGTACTTTCCTCACTGTAATATACCTGAATTAGGACTGGCTAAATCTGTTGTTATCTGAGGGAACCAGCCTCTAAGCTTCATTGCACAAGACTAAAAGTGGCCCTTACCTTGCCAAATGAGTCTATTCTGAAAATTAAACATTAGTGAAAATAAGTGCTCTCATTCTGTAATAGCAGCAATTAGAAATTTTCATGGTTTGCTTGTTCATTAGTTATGCATTGCCAGAAAGCTTTTGCATGGAAAGGATGGCAAAGGGAAAGCTTTCTGATCTGGACCACTTGCAGGGATTTTTTTTGAATGACTTCTCTTCCTAAGCAAATTTCTTAGTAGAGAGGGGGTGATTCGGTAAAAGAGGCATTGAATAATGGAGATATTACCCTTCAACTGTTGACTAGAAGAATATTGAAGAATCCTTAAAACTGGCAAAAAGGCAGGCTAAGCCCAAGTTAGGCATAAAGCCACTACAAAGAATGTTTTTTAAGTCTTACATTTGGTAAGACAATTTTCAAGGTTGTCTATAGAGAAGTCTTTTTATCCACAGAAGACTTAATTAGTTAGAGTAAATAATACCTTTAAATTACAGAATTTAATGTGAACTTTGAAAAACTTTTATTTGAACTGGAGGATTATGAGCAAAATTCCTGTCTTAGAGACTGTTGCAGAATTTTAAGGAATAGACAGTGAAGAAGAATCTAATCAAATGTTTCTTGAGAGTCTGCAAAACACATTTCAATAGTAGACAAGAGGAAGAAAAGTAAAAAGCAGTCAGCACTTTTTTGGGTTTTCTTTAGCACTTCAAAGAGATAACTATCCCCTGGGAATCTTCATTTCCTTGTTCTAGATCCCCTAACTTTTCTGAGCATCCAACATAGCTTTTTTTTTTTTTTTTTTTTTTTTTTTTTAATTATTAGAAACAAAATAGTATATCATTATGACTCTCTTTAAAGAGGTATGTGTGGAAAACTGCTAGTATTAGGGAGTTGCTCACCCTATTTGCTTTCTGACAGCCACCTCTGCCTAAACCTCTTCTTCCCACTCCACATTCCATGCTCACCCTTCTCAGGGTTTTGGGGTTTTTTTTAATCTCAGACAATTTTGCCTTCCTAGATGCTTTGGGAAATTTACAGTCTTTGGATGGACTTTTCTGCAACAGCTCCCCTTTCTGTTCCACTTGGCCTGACTACTTGTAGATGAAGGCATCTCAGAAGGCAGCTGTACTACTTTGGAGACCTAACTGAGGCTCCACAGGTGAGAGGTTAGAGCTCAAAGCTCATATAATTGATACAAATAGATCAGTACCCCATCAGGTGATTCATAACCAGTGAAAAGAAAGCCAAGTGCTCTGAAGTGAGACTCTGTCCTCAATAAACACATACTGCCATAGAAAGGCCAGGCTCATAATTCAGGCACTTCACTTGGGTAAGTTCCAAGTTAGCTGGAAAGAATGCCATCCCATGGTCTGGGATGCCTCACTGGGGGCTGTCTTTTATTAGCATGTTTCTGTCTGTAGTCCAAATTGTGAATAATTTCATCAGTGTTCACTGATACCCCAGTCCAACCCCAGCCTCCCAGATGTTCCTTTAATGTTCCTTTACAGGAGAACAGAAGGGCAAGGGAGCACTTTTTGGAGAAGGAATAAAACATCTGTGATGGAAGCAGTACTGGCTGCAAGTATTAAATTGGAATAAATGACAAATAAAACAAAGACTGCAATAATCACGACAAATCCATGTATGAGAATATATCCCCGTAGCTTTGGCAGTTTGGTTCAAAACTGCTTGGTAATTCAGGTTTTGAATCCTACTGCATGCTTGAGTGAAGAGGGTGGAAGAATAAGCAATGTGAAAATTGTTTAAAATAGAGTATTAGGGTTTTCAGGGGAGTACTATTGCATTTCTTGCCTGAGGGGACAAATCTACTCTGAAGAAAGGTGTTGAAAAAAGATAATACTAAAAAGTGTAATTTTCCTTCCTATCCCCTCACACCCGTTTTTTCCCTTCCTTGATATTTGTATTAAACATGAAGCAATCAAAGCAGCAATCACACAACTAGAGCATACACAGGCTTTGGGGAAAAAAAAAACCCTACAGGTGGAGAGAACAAATATTTCCAACTCAGTGCCATACCCTACAGTTAATTTCCTTCATTTATGATATCAACCAATGCTTGCAGCAGTCTATCATCTCTGTGCTTGTAAGGTTTGGCATTGTAAAAAAGATCAACGTAGTCACTGTACAGACTTTCTTCTGAGCCTCTCAACTGGGAGGGCTTGTTCAATTTTTTGAGGGCTTGATAGAAGTGTTCGTATGGAATGTTTAACTTCTCGCTTGCGGTCTTCTTTGGCGGTTGTTTCTGATCTATCTGTCTGCTAAAAGCACTTTGCAGTAAATGCAGCATGGCCTCCGATGGGATTTTATCTTCTGCTTTGTCACTGCTGCTGTTGGTGTCTTCTGTGGCTTTGGGTTTTTCACTCAGGCTCTCCAGTGTGGTATGGTCCTAGAATACAGATTAGCATGAAAAAAGGTCAGGTGTCAATGAAAGACTGACTGGATTAAGGTTTGCTCTGGTTGGTGATCTCCATTTATGTGTGGACAAGTGTTATTTTTTCATTCAAGAGCCACTTGGGCATCTAGAAAACAAGCAGACCATTATCAATCAAAACAAACTATCAAAAGGGCTATACGGTATAAAACATCGTATCCCCCTACAATATAGGCAGTTATAAATTCAGATTTCACATTGGCAGGGTATAACATGTCATTTTATATCAGTATTTGTCTCAGTCATAAGAGATATTTCTGGCTGTGCCACAGGACACAGCACTTTAAATGAAGGAAACATATACAGTGGTGATGGCAGCTCTGATCGTGCCTTGTATTCTTAGGAAAAGGATGGAACCAGTGTTCCCATACAACCTTCTCAGTAGATGATCTCACCTGAGAAAAAATAGTGAAGTATGGCTAACAGGGAGTCATAACACATATCTAGGAGACCTTGGAAGACCAATCCCAAATACACAATTATACAGAGCAGTTGCTGAGAGCCACAATCTTGTTTCAGCACTAGCATAAGCCTGCAGAGCTTCCTCATTCAACCTAGAACTGTATTTCTAAATGAACACTCATTTTATCTTCATGTAGTTTTTACCATGCCCACCATTGTGGGAAATAGAAGAGCTAAAAACTCTTTGAAGGCTGTGGGAAAGCAAATCTCAGAAATGTAAGAAAGTTAAAGGAAGCAAGGTCAAGAAATAATAGTGCTATGTGCATTATCATGTAAGGCCTAGAACATACACTAAGATAGTAGAAATATGTGTGCTTAAAAATGAAATATTATCCATTGTTCTAAATCATTACAAGAAAGCATTGTTATAAGAAACTGTATGTGAGCTTTTAGTAATTGGCTGAAGCAACTGCCTGTAAAGCTTTGGCAATCTGCGATTGGCTGAAAAGTTTTTAAAATGTACTGTAAGAAAGAAATCTTTAGCTGCTGTTGCAGTGGCTGAAGCTGCTTCCATTTCCTTTGCCTAACCTTGTCAACTGAGGCTGATAATTATAATGGAATAAAAGCTTCAAGACAGCCACTCCAGCAGTCCCTGTCTCATTCATGAACATTTTAAATTCTGACACCCACCTATTTTCTCCTACAGCACCTGCTGAATCCACTTTTACTTCTTCCAATTTATTTTCTTGCCTGGGGACATCCATTTATGTAATGGATTTAAAGACCATTATCACTCCCACCTTTCATAACCTGTCTGAGGAAGGTTAAACTATCTGTGCTTTATGGATGTCCTAATTACTTAATGGGGAAAAAATTAGATGTAATGGGATTATTTTCTGAAGCTGTTGACGTAATCAAGCACTATGAAAATGTGCATTATTACCATCCTATGCATCCTGAAGCTCAAGGTCACTCTGTCTTGTACTTTTAGAGCACTGTAGGATAAACAGGGGTTGCTAAAGGATCTAGCAGCAATAGATCCACTGGGCCAAACCTTTTGAATCAGTGAGTCCCTAACTTTTGTCAAGCCTCTTGTTCCTGAAATTCTTTCTAAACTCACTGGAAGCACTCCAGCAGGCAAAGTTCCCTTAGAATGTGACACTTGTTCTCAGTAGAACTGCATAAATTTAGTGTGTCTGTCAAAGGAGTCTTCCTCCCTCCTCCTACTACTAAACTGTATTAGCCATAGAGTTCCTTGCTTTAGGAGCAACATCCTGTAATCATCCTAAATCCCTTATATTTAGCAATTTGAAAACAGAGACTAATAAAAATACAGTTGTTGACATGGGCAAAATTATGATATATGCTCAAAAACAGTCGGGGGTTAGATGAAATGACTAGAAAATGTGTATGTGTCTTCTTACTAGGCAAAAAAAAAAAACCCCAAACCATTTTTTTATAAACTGAAAAACATGTGAGGAATAAATGTAATATAACTCTACCTCTACAAGATCTGTCATCTTCTCCACTCCTCTTCTGTCATTTTGCACAGCATTGTAGGATGTATACATACGTGGCTGCTTCATGTGCTCAGGCTGGGTAGCAGTGCCATGCAAAATCAATTTCCAGTTTACAATTCTCCCTTCATTTTGTATTCGTCTGGACTGAAAAACAAGCACGGCATCAGAATAGGTTCTCAGAACATAAAAGAACAAAATAGTCACTTGAATGGAAAGTACACAGAAGTGACCTAAGCAAATTACCACACTTTCAATACCAACCTACAGAGTATGATTCATAAGCACAAACCCCTCAGATATAGTAGAGACAGAGTATATTAGAATGTGGTATTTAATACAATAGCTTAACCACTCAAAATATTCACATTTTGATGTAACATAATTATTAATTCATCACGTAAGCATCAATGGAATTTTGTTATAACACAGAATGCTCGAAGTTACTGAAGTAGTATTTTGCATTATTAGAATTTGTTCACTAGACCATTCCTTGGTAATTTCCATAAAAGTTACCATTGTAAATGATAATGTGAAATAGTGTTCTTTGATATTATGTGGTATACAACAGCAATCTGAAATACAGTGTGTGAAAGCAAGCACCAAATGTATATTTATAAATTTTGGTGGCAATATTTCAGAAGTAGAAAGTGGAAGAGACAAGCACAGAAAACACAAAAACTTACAAGGTGAGGAAAATGCTTATTATGCCTTGAGGACAAATATCTTGCTTTATTGTAAGTTTCAGGAAGCTCTCACTTGAAATGAGAGCTAATTTACAAACAAAATATTCTTCTTAACTTTGTTCCACAAAAGTGCATTCAAAGTGAAGGATATCTGTAACCATGGGGTAATGTATAAGCCCGCAGCATTAACACTACACTGCTGATAGTAATATTTACTCCTAGTGCCTTGTCCATCTGCTCAGCTCTTGGGAATACCCTCCTGTTTACAATTTGAGGCCAATAGGGGCTGAAGGTTCAGAGTCTAACAGGAAGCTTTCAGTTTTTGGCAAGATCTGACCCCTAAGGACAAGCGTATTAGCAGACAACTTCAATGAGATGAGTGATCTTGATCACTCTCTCTTTTTGCCTATCAAGAAGCTTAATTCTGGTGTCTTGCTGTTGTTATCCATACCCCCAGGTGGCTTTAGCAGACTGACTCATTTCATATCTGTAGACTACTTGGCTTTAATCCTTAAATATTGTTCAGTACTAGATACTCTCAGGAAGAATTTAGGGAAATGTATATATCAGAAGAAGTCGCTGAGATCCCCCAAAAAATCATTAATTCAAAAGGTTTTCAGTTAATGAAAACTGTGCACATGGACCAAGAGAAGACTAGATCTATGCTGTGTGCTTTTCTGCAGAGAAGAATTTCCAGTTAGCCATATGTTAATTTGATTTCATATTTCAATCCAAAAATCACATAAAACTTTATTAAATGATTAATTTTGATGATATGTGTCTGAAAAATACAGGCATGAAATTTTTTTGACAAGTATGTGTCAGTGAAAAAAGAATGGTGCTTTGAATTTAGGTAAAGAACAAGAAAATCTGACTCTGCCTTTTTTCTTTAATCTTTAACCCAGCTGGATATCTTAAATAACACCTCATTTAGCTTGCTTAATGAGCAAGCTCGTTACTCAATGTGTTTTGTAGTGATGAGTGATCATTTCATCTGTGTTAGGTCACAAACACAACTAGTTAGCATACAGGCATACTCACCATATCAGTAATTCTTAAAATCCAGGTGCCTGCTGGGTTTTCCCCCCATGTGTGGACAGACATGAAGTCCCAGTTCTTGAAGCCATTGGGAGATTTGTCTCTCTCCCTCTCAGCCAGTAAGACAGTGCTGGTCCCTGTATGGATGCAAGATCAACACTCTGATTGTTCATGCACTGCCTGTCCCTACTTTTCATATTTGTCAGATTGCACACGGCCTAGAGCAGAGGTCACCTGGAAAATACACTGTTCAGCAGTGGGCTCCTTTAGCAGTGGCTCCTGTAATTATTTTTACAGTAGTGCTTAGGAACACACAAGTGATGCTGTGATGTCACGGAGAAACGTAACAGAGATGACAAAGTCAGAGCGAGAGGACAGAGATTTATTTTTTTACTTTACCTTAAATACCTTTCACAGAAAGGGACCACATTGGAAGACAGAGGTTCAACCTCTTCAATTCCATTGGTCTTAGAAAATGTCTATCAATTGTCTCTCTTAACTGGAAGGGATGTCAACAATAATATTGTTTATAGAAAATTTGTGAGAAACTGACTCTTAAGTATGTAAACAACCAAAAGCTAGAAAGAACAGCAAAAGAACAAGGCAACACACAAGTTGTTAAGTCACACCAAGAAGGTACATCTTGTACAGCATTCTATCAATGGCACAAAAAGGTAGTGAATGCACTTAAAGAAGCATAAGAAGGTGTCAGGCACAACCAGTATTTTTCACTGATAAGCTGTCCAAGGAACTTCTGAAATGGAAGATTTGAAGGCAAGCCAGCTCATGCAGTATTATGAAACCACAGTCTTACCAGGATTTCATCACTGGTTTACTGGTTTTGGTAAGGGGATGTATATTGTTACAGCCTGGTCCTCCAACAGGGTGAAAAAAGCATTTGCATTGTTATTATTACAAAAATGCTACAGAATTTCTGCAGCAAAAGAGGTTCTACTGCACAGGAGGAAATTTGTTTGGCTTGTTTACATATAAGGAAAAAAGCAAGGGAGCAATATTTACATAATAAGGAGCAGTGAAGCCTCAAAAGCCTTGTCACAATTTATAAATATATTTAAAGGTAATACCATAAATATAGAAAAGGAATGACACACATTTGCTACTAATGTTTTGCAGGAAAGTAGAAAAGCAGCAAGAAACAAGGGAAAAGCAATTTAACTATGAAAGCAAAATGATAGTGCAGTGGAGGCAGCAGTACTTGATGATTGCTACTGAGAAACAGAAAAATTAGATCAGACTGATATTGATCTAACAGACTTTACTCCTACTTGTTTACTAGTTGTTTATAATAATTATTTTAAATTTTTTTTCTTTTTTTTTTTCTTTTCTTTTTGTCAGACAGGTTGCCATATTCTGTCCAGCTCATTTAGCACAGTTGTACTAAGGTGCCTAATAGAAACACTTTAGTTTTTTTAAATACACCAATAGAAAGATGCGTGAAATGAAACCTAAGGAATCAGATATCCTCAGTTTTCCATTAGTCTACTAAATCACAGGAAGTCTGATAAGAATTATTGATCTATAATTCATTGTCTGCCAGGAGCCCTGAGGTTTCATAGGTCCAATTGCCTATGTGAAAACATTTTGTGCCTTCATTTTCTGAAGTATGATTTTCAAATCTCTTTTCACAAAAATAACCCAGAACAGGTGAAGGTTCAAGAGGGGTCTCTATAGCTCCCTGGATGCTTCATCCTCTCTGGATCTGTCCAATGATATATTCAGTTTCTCTAACCACTGAAACCCACATTTTTTTCATGAAGCAAATCTTACATACTACAGCAACACAAACAAAATTTGTCTTTGCCTCCCATACCTGATGGAGAAACCAGAGTGACATGAAGATCACCTCTACGGGAATACTCAATTGTTGCCTCGAGCTGCACATGCTCCAGAGACTCAATGGAGTTCTCTTGACCCTTGCAGGCTTTTGTGGGAATTTCAATGATGACTTCTTCGTTTGCTCTTAATAATCTGTCAAAATTGAAGTACTTCTTTCATTACCCACAAGAACTTTTGATTCTGGGTCATGAGGTGTAAATGACACATTTAACAGCTGTTTCAGAATGATGAGGAAGGAAGAGTCAATGCCAGCTCACCAAAAAAAGGTAATGTCTGCTGCTCATGCTCTGCACAGAAAGAGACTCTGAACAGTTCCCATTACTTACAAATAAAATGGTGTAATGGTTTTGGTATCTAAATCTCCACATAAATAATTCTAAACTCAGGATCATGTGATGCTTGTTTTCATAATGTAACATATAGAATTGCAATAAAAATACATGAAGAGCAAGTATGGCATACATCAATAGTGGGTCAACATTCTGTGAAAAAGAGTCTATAAAAAATTTTTATAGTAAAATAGCATAAATAATAAGATTACCAAGCAGTGACTCTCCAAAACACTGCAAGATATTTCTGCATACAGACCTTTGTTGCATTCACACGCTATAATTTCAGCCTTTGAAATAAATAATTTTTTCTGGATAAAAATCCATATGAGAACATGTGGAGACAAAAAGAGTATAGATATCCTTATTGATTAACCAGTTCAGTGACTAATAATAATTAATCTGTCTGTTCAGGCTCACTCTCCTGTTGGCATGTGGCTGATAAGACTTTTCAGTAAGCCTTTGAGACACTTGTATTTTATAAGAGAAATGCTACAGACATGACTAAAGCTCAATATATCACATTGATTCCAACATATACAAGCGTGTAATGGGAGAAGAATTGTTAAGACCCATTACAGACACTTCTATTTTAAAAAAATCTTCTTGAGACATCAGTATCTTTTTATCTGTCTTCTGATGGTTGTCTAAAAATTCACAGCCTTTCTAATTGGGCTCAGCCGCACAGTATCATTTTTTCATACACTGTCTGCTGCACAGACATAAAAATCTTAGTCTTTGTTAAGGCTTCATGCTAGTAATTTCCATCTAAAAAAAAACAAAACAAGAAGAAAATGCTGCTTGCCTGACTCTGGGAAATAAGTCTGGCAAAACTAAATGAATCAAAAGAATGTGAAAAATATGATCCTTCAGGCTTTATTACAATAGACACTAGCTTGGTAACTGGTAATGCAAATCCTTACCTGGGCTCAAAGCTCTTGTCTTTTACAATACACTCTCTCTTTTCTGGTACGCTTTTCCATCTCTTGGGATCAGCTAAATCCACCAAGGCATTGGCGTTAAGTAGCCCAAACCCAAAACGGCTGTTGACCATCAGTCCTGCTCCATTTTTTTTCCATCCCGGATTTCCAGCCAGTGGATCATATTCTGAGGTCCACACCACCAAGTGCTGCATATCCCTCCACGTTAGATCTGGGCTGTTTGGAAAATGTTCCTGGTTAGTTGTTTCAGGGCTATCATTTCTCTATCAATTGTTAGACTAAAACAGAACGTACTTTGAATGTATATGGCATCCCACTGTTTTATAACACTTGCACTTAACCTCACAACACTTCTCCAGGCAGACAGCATTTTTGTGTCCATGAAGAACATGGTATCTAGCAAGAGCGGAGTCCAATCCTCCAAAGTAATTCAGGCTTTTAAAGTCAGCTAGCAATACTAGAGTTCCCCACCCATCTTTTTAGGGCCTGGACTTTGAAAACTGTGTGTTCAAATCCATCTGTGACTCACTCTACCCTTTAAAATATCTAAGTGTCTTGGCTCATCTTACCAAAGGGGTGGGCAGTAGAAAACTGAGCTGAATCTATACCATACAAATATTAAACCTATGCACTACTGCCCAAAGTGTTTTCTGTGAAAAAAAAGTCAATGTTCTGTCCTTTCTTAGCTTCCTCAAGGCCTAAATTCTGAGTACCTGCCCTACAGGATCCAAATCTGGCTCCTTGCTGCCTGCTCTGACAGACAAGCTTGGGCACCCTCCCTTTTTTACCTCGTTACTGGCAGAAATTCTTCTATAAATTGGCTGAAGCTTAGTTTAAACTCCCACAGCCTATTGTCTTCAAATCTCATACTCCTGAATCCATGTGCACCCTCACTTTTAGGTGCATCTGACCAGAAATCAGTAAATGCTGTTGCCAATACACAAAATATTCCTCAGTCATCCTGATTTACTCACATTGGTTCAGCTTTCCTAGGAAGGTGTTGGGGCAAGTAGCTGCTTATTTTTTAGTCATCAGCCTGAGCAAGTCTGACAAAAAGTGGAGCTGCAGTATTAGGTAGTGCCTCTTAAAACAGGTATTTTGGGGAAAGTGGTGGGGTGGTTGAGAGAGATGAGTTTCAAAGGTAACGGTGTGACAGCTTACTTTGCTTCCAGTGCCAGAGCAAAAATTCCTGCTGCCAGAGGTGCGGATGCAGAGGTCCCTGTGTGAGTTTCTGTACATTCATTGTGAAGATCAACACTTGTCTGAGAGAAAATAAAACAAAACAAAGGAAAAAATGTATATATAAACAGTTGTAAATACTGTTGTATTTATATACAATTTATTGTATATATTATTTATATACAATTTATTGTATCCATACTCACAAACATAACTATGTGTTCCTTACTTGGTGCATATTAATACACTCCTCACCAGCAGAAAAAGTGATGAGTGTTTAAATCTGTTCATATTTCAATCCACTCTTTTTGCTGCAACTATAATTTTAGTATCAAAACATTTTGTGTTGGAACAAAATACTCCCCCACTGAATATCTTATTTTAGTCTAAAGGTTTCACAATAAGGCTTACTGGTGATTCATGAAAACAGATCATTGTGTTGGGCCTAGAACATTCAAAATTACTGCTTAGTAGGAAATTACTCATAGGATTAGCATTGGTGTTCTGCTCCCTCTCTAGCAGAAGAACTATAATTTGTAATGAATAAACACCAAATTCATCAGCCTATTTATCTAAATCTCGACTATAAAGAGAAGCCACTTAGTAAGGACTGATATTCAGGCTAACTTGGAATGACACTGTTTTAATCCCCATTAGTGCAGTGTATTGTAAATTTAACATCTATGAGGGCTGGACAGACATTACAGGTATTGCAGCATTACTGTGCCACAGCAATTTTCTTCAGCACAATTTAGGAAGGCACACGGACTGGTATGCCTGCTTGCTGAGTTTGGAAGATTTGGAGGCACCGTTGTGGGTGTCTCTGCCTTTAAAAAGTAATGACAAGGCATAACAGAGGCCCTGATACCACAGGTTTTCTTTTTACTCTGAATGTCTCTTCATTTCCCCTTTGTGAAGAACAGTACCGTATCAAACCAAACAGAGACCATTTTCATACGCAAACCACGCTAACAAACCACAGACATATTCAGTATGTTGATTTAATTGCATTGACACAGTGACTTTGTTTAACCATTGCTTTAGGGTAGAAGAACACAGGAATACAATCACTTTTTGGATTACAAATCCCTTAAAGTTTCCAGACAAAAGCACTAAGCACATAACATAAAGCAGGTACTTGAAGCCAAGCATTTAAGAGGTTTTGTCGGAACCCAGGCTGTCTCTCTGACAGTCCTGGATGATCCCAGCTCCAGCCAAGGGGCTTCTAAGCCCTGGCAGGGGGGTCAGAGACACTGGCAGGCAGCCAGGGACTCCTGCGGCTTTGGGTTTGATCCATGGAACAAATTACCACCTGTGAATGAAGAACTAAAAGTCACAAAATTCTAGATAGCATGATCTAGTAGTTAGAGAGTGAAAAAGGGAATTTTTGGGGATCTTACCATAGGGGCTTAGGGGGCAAGATGGAGGGACTTGGGCGTTGTCCTGTCCTCCTTCCTTCTTCTTCCTAACCCTCATCTTTTGGTGATGTTGGCACTTGGGGATTGGATTAGAGTAGAATGTAACTGTCTAACATAGGTGATAGGCATTGGATCATAATTGTAAATAACTGACACGCAGTTTGTAGTATAAAAGTCAGTGCCTGCCCCTGGGGCAGGGTGTGTGCCTCGGGCTGCCCTGCTGAACAGACCTCAGCAGCCCAGACAGAAAATATCTTAGATAAGAAACAATAAAGCAACCTTGAGAGCATCAGAAGACTCTTGACTCGTTCTTTCAGCAGCAGGGGTCATATATCTCAGGGTCATCCTGACCAAAGCAACCCCTGAGAGGGCTTCAATTATTATTTGCATATATCATAACTTTCTGTTTGTTCTGAAACTGGTAAAAGCAACTTACAATTCTTTGGTCAGTATAATCCCCACTGCTGTATGCTGTGGCCAGAGTTGAAGAGCACTTCTCTGCATACCAGGGAGAAAGCCCTTGTTGAGAAGCACTGCTAATAGAGATGGTGTAGATGCTATCAGTGTAACCATCACAGTCACAGTTGTCACCCTGACGACCTCCATTCCCTGAAGCCCATACGAAAATGGAACCTTTTCCATTTCGGCCCTAGGGAAAAGAAAAAAAAAAAAAGGAAATTAAGGTTATCAAAGATATTTCATCTCTCACAATGTATCCTTAAATCCTTAACAACTCCTTTCTCCAAAAAGCCTAATACAGCAAACATAGAAGAGGAGCAATTTCCTTAAGCACTGTAGAAGACAGAATAAACCAGCTGTTTGAGATATCCCACTACTCAACCCTACAGCACAACTCTGAATCGCACTGGCCTAGATTTAGTTTCCAGATACAGCAGATTTCCTTAGGTTTTCAAGTTGAAAACAGAATCCGTGTTCAATGAGTACATTTTAACACATGCTGCTGTTTAATCCTCACCATTTCTAGAAAAAATGCCTTAAAAAAATCAGCAAGTTTATCAGGGGTTAGTTAATTTTCCTTTCCTGTACTCACAGACGTATGGGTTAGGAGTATGAATGATGGACACACTGAACACCCTCCCTTCTCTCACAAATCCATGTGGGTCAGCAACATCAGCCTCCAGACATAACCATGTAAAACACCACAGCTATCACAGAGGAAACATGCATCACTATCCAGTCTTAAGCTCTACTAGTTCTTCAGAGAGAAAACATATGTTTTGCTTTTTGAAAAGAAAAATTTCATGTGTTTTTCATTATTAATATATATGCACATATATGTTCATTATTAAAATGCACAAATTTAATATTACCCAGCAGTTGGAATACAATTTTTTCAAATCATTGCACTCAGGTGAGATTTGATTTATAAGAATGCCAAGATATTTGCAGCACTTAAAACATTAAAAGAGAAATAAGATGTACTCTGTGATACAAGTTTTCAGAAAGTGATTCAGAAAGACAACCCACATCAACTACAGAAAATGATATAGTATCTTTGAGAACAAAGGCTGCAGTCCAGAAAAGCACCGGTGTATCTCAACACCTGCTCTGATTTCACTTAGAGTGATGGTAACACTTCCTTGGTTCTTCAGGTTAAGTCTGTGCTCAGGTGCTTCACAAGAACAGCAGTGAAGGATGCAGGGATTAGAGCTGTTGTAAATCCCAACACTAGCTGACTTTAAGCAGAACAGAGACCAGACTGACCTTTGTAAAAGGATCCTTGAATCCTGAGTCACAAATGGGTAAATTTGTTCCCCATTAGAAATAAAACAATCTGTAAAAAAAGATACATTCTCCACCTAAGAACCTTTTTTTTTTCAGAGTAAGACCAGTGAACATTTGTTGCCTAATTTTCAACTTTAATTCTCTGTCTGCTCTTACTACCTACTTATGGGCATATAATCTGTTACAAACTCTCTCCTCTCAGTCTCCATTATTCCCTCAGAGTATCTTTGTCAGCTGTCAACATTTGAATTGTTCTCTCCTTTTCTCCTTCTGCCTACTGATGTCAATTGTCCTTTATCCAAAATTTTCTGTTTGCTTGTCCTTCAAGCTATTTCTCTTCTTCTCCCCTCTATGATTCAGTCTTCCTCTATTAGTACCTGTCCATCTTTAGATATCTTTTCACCTCACTGGCAAGAGCTAGAGTAGTGCCACTTATAAATTCACGGCAGCTCTGTTTGCACATTATTTATCCTCCAAAGAGAGAGTGAAACATGAAAAAAGAAACACATAAAAATGTTGCTCCCAGTACTCTTCATCATGCTCTTCATCATGCATTTGTACTATTTTCATTTTAATTGGATCATGACATGCACCAATTTATAAATTAATGCAATTAGCACAGTACAAGCTCATCCACAGTGTGCTAAAATGCATTAGTATTTCACACAGAAAACTATTCGTGAAGCAGGAATTTTGTATTAAATTTTATGGGCTTTCAGTGAAGAAATTGAATTACTGTCCAGTGTAAAACAAGCAGCTGAGAAGGGTGGGTGTAGGGTGAGACAAAGGCAGCAAAATTAAGGATGTACATAAAAGCTTATCCATGAAGATTAGCAGCTAAAAAAGCTTTAGAAAGCCCTAATGGTCTTTTCTCAAAAGTTCCTTCTGGCTGGAAATTTCTCTCATTTGTATTATTAAAATGTATCACGTCCATTCAAATACAGTTGAGTAAAGACAGCACAAACCATTTTCATTGTTTCTCTTGTGTCACCATTTACAAAATCTCTTCTCTGCAAATTTTTTGCTTTATTTTTCCCTGAAGTATCATACCTGGTTTATCCCATACTCGAAAGCTTTCTGTGCCAGTCTCCCAGGTCCCTCCACAGTTTTACCATCATCGTTAGGGCCCCAGCTTGCACTGTAAATATCCACATGTTCTGGATTGAAACCAATTGAACTGGCCTCAATAGCATCAGTGACTATTCCATCCAGCATTCGTATACCTTCACAGGAACAAAAAATAGAAACAGACTGGAGTTACTTTCTGTTCTTTCCTCCTTGTCTTTTTAAACTGGTTTTAATGTTAGTAAAATTATGCCTTAAGTACTGCAACCACAGCCGACTGCTGTTCATGTAATATTGAGGACAGCTCCTATCAGTGTAAAACAGTACAGTTAGACTTTATTTCCTAAGCTCAGTGTTTCTCTACAAACATAAAAAAACCCCAACTCAAAATCTTGTTAGCCTCCTGTTTCTTTCTCCTTCTATAGAGACCCAAGATGATGTAAGTTCCTGTTTTTTTGTTATTGCATTCTTTCTTCTTCCTTCTTCTCTCTTACATCTGCAACAGACTTCTCAAACTTCTAAAATGGCACTGAAATTAAACAGGTTTTACCAACATTACTTTTAAGATTTCTAAGAATTTTAGTTCAAAGATGTAGTTCTGAGTGTTCTGACCAAAACACTTGGCACTGACAGTCATTAAAGGTTTTGCTGTCTTTATGACTGCAATTTTACCAGATCTTCAGTCTCCAGTCCACCACAGAAAAAAAAAAAAAAAAAAAAAAAAAAAAAAAAAAAAAAAAGAACTCTCTGTTTTTCTACTGCCATGATTTTTTCTACTGTGAGCAATCCAGAGATATCTAGTCATTAAAAATTTATTAGGAGCTGCATGATCTAATCTCCTTCAGAGCAAGTCTGAACTCAGTGGTACTTAAAATTCAGGTGCAGGCAGTGGTTCATCTGCACTGGATCCTTTGCTGTGCAAAGCCACAGCTCTGCAGTGAGGCTACTACCACTGTCCAAAGCTGGAAGACAGCAGAAAAAAACAGAAATCTGGCAAAACTCCCACTATGGCATGACTCTTACAGCAACAGCAGCAAGATAAGAGCCATAGCAGTCAGGATTCAGCCTGTGTTTGCAAGCAATAAAAATGTCTGTGTTCCCTTGGATTTGGCAGGTTAGTACTACAGCAGCTGCACCATTGCTGACAGTTGGTGAATTATGAATACTTATTTTCTAGTATTTTCCACAAAATGGGGATTTTGCCAAAGCACAGCAAGGAAAATGTAGTCATTCTTTAAAAAAATCCCCAAAACTACCCAAAAATGCCCAAGAGCAGAAAACCTCCAACCTTACCCTTGTAGCTCGGTGTCCTTTTTTTTTGTTTATGCTATCACACAGGGAAAAATAGACTGCAGGCATAATTCTTTTCCCAAGTAGCTGACCTCTTAATACTCCTAACACCTGTGAGATAAAGCTGAGTTTTGTTATTTCCTATTCATTAGTGCTAAAATCAGACAAAGGAGTTAATCCGCTGCTCCACTCTCACTCAAATCTGGGAAAAGCACCCGGGTATATCCTGCTCCTCAGGCAGGAAAACCACCACTTACCCAGGATTGTCTTAAACTGGGAATGGTTTGATTGCTTTTTTTTTTTTTTTTTCTGTGGGCTCAGAATTGCCAGATTCTCTCATGCCAGCAAAGATCTGCCTGTGTGAATGCGACTGCAGCCCCAGGTGAGAGTTTGCAACACATAATGAGATAGTGGGAATGCGAGGAGTAATGTACAGATACTTCCCACAGAAAAAGACAAATCTGTAGATAAATAATGTAATAAGAAAAAACAAAACCCAAACCAAGAACAATGACTCCACACTGATGAAAACAGGTCAAAGAAAAAATCACTGTCTTGCCTTCCTGATCGTCAGAAACTCTAATTGTTCAAGTAAACTGAGGGATTTGATGACTGCAGTGATATTCCCCGAAGCAGATTCCAGTTATGTCCTCTTGCATAAACTCTTTTATATTCTTGTTTCACATCAGTCCCACAAAATCAAAAGCAGGCAAAGCCCAAAGTAATTTCAGACACACGTATATGTATCTGCCTGGCAGAAGGCTATTTTTAGCAACACGTCACTGTGCACAAACTCTCAGCCCCAGTCCTTTGTAAAATGGAGTCTCTTAATAATTTAATTTCCATGGCAGCACTATGGAAATATCATAACATAGTGGTATGGTCAGGTTTGCATGAAAATACACATACCTTGCTATATACTGGAGGTGATTGATACACATTTCTCAGCTCTACAAAGACCAAGAGGTGATTGTTAAAGGGCACTGAAAGGTGTCACTGAAAACTGGCATTAAGATCTTTTTTTTCTTCACATAGTGCATATAGAAACCCATGGTACTCACAGCCACAAAGTACTGGAGAGACTAGTCAATGTTTCAGAATAGAGCCAGGCATTTATGTGACTGGAGAGAACACTCAGGATTGTTAAACCCAGTACTTTCACAGAAAACAAACAAAACAAATAATGGAATACTTTGTTTTACCCCTCAAGGCAAAGTTACACCAACCTGTAATGCTGAAGGTTGGAGAACAAGGTATTCCACCTGTCAGGGTTCCTTTCCCTAAAACAGATATTGCTGACTAAGAGAGAGGAGGCACTGGTTGTGGACCACTGGATTTGTCCAGTATTGCAACTGCTACAAGCAAACAGCCACTTAAGGAAGTCATCCTGAACCAATGTCAAGTAGAAGTATGCAGTGTGTCATCTCATGGATTAAAAAAAACCCAATCAAAACCAAACCAAACCAAACCAAACCAAAACAAACCAACCAACCAACCAACAAACAAAAAAGGAATAAAAACAGCCTCTGGAGAAATGTATCCCTTAGAGCTTGAATCATAAAAAAATATCTTCCAGTGTTTAGCCACTCCAAATTTAACTGACTATTTTGAAGACTTCTCTTATCTTCCTCTACTCTTTGAACATATTTTTCTTACACTCATGTCTTAATCAGTCTGGTCACATCTAACAGCTTACAATTTCTTTCAACTTTTCCATTCTTCCTCCCCCCTTCCCCCCAGGTGTATTCTACTCGCATGGGTAATGTGGATTGCTGGACTATTTTCCTGCTGTTATGTCCCTTTTCTAGATAAATCATCCTGCACAGATCTGTAGTTTGCATTTGCAAATGAGCACATATGCAATGTCATATGCAAATAGTTGTGGAAGAACCTCCTCTGTAGATGCAAGAGCCTTAATATATGGGCACAGTGGGAGTTCAGACATCTTTGCAGCTTCATCCATTTTGCCTTCCTTTGAAAATCTGACGTCTTCATATTATGAGCGAGGTATTTTATTTAAACAGATCATGACAGCATAATGCATTATGGCAAGGGCAAACTGCAAAGCTGACATCCATGACAGCTCAGTGGAGTAACTGGGAGCCAACAACACACCACACTGAAATGGTGGGAACGACAATTATGGGTGTCAATTGCCAGTCATCATCCTGTCGTTTAAAAAGAAAAAAGAGGGAATAATGGAAAAAGCAGGACTGTACAAATAACTTCCTCTGAGCTAAATAACCATTTGCAACTGATATTGCAATATGATTATTTCATAAACAACCACAGATTGAGTCACTGATTAAAAACCAAAACAAACAGTATTGATTGATGGGCAGGAAAGACTCTACTTGTTTTCAAATTAAAGTTACGGTGACAGTAGAGAAGGAAGGTGTTGAAACAAAAAGGACAGCAGTTTGCATAGCTTGACTGAGATGACCTTTTGAATAGGCTTATGTAAATGGAAACAATATGCTGCAAATATGGATGGGTATAATTTTGTGTACTCCTTCACTCTATGCAATCCCTCTCCTCCCCTGGATAAACAATAATAAGTAATTAGTCCTTCATTCCTTAAAAGGTACTGTCTTAACTCTAGGTAAATTATAAGTTCTTGCTATTATTATTGTTGTAGTTAATATTATTAGTCTTAATTCTTGTTAGAATTATTAACATTATGATTACTAGTTTTATTACTATTACCATCATCATCATCATCCCTGCCTATACTATTGCTGCTGTTGTTATATATTCTACCTATCTATCTATTCATATTCAAATTCCAGATTTTATCAAAGAAATCCTGTCATATACAGGTATCACTCAGCACCGTTGTCAAACAGGATTTTGAAGCTTATAATGCTGCAAGATAAATGTTTTCTGAGAATGACCAATCATTCATATTTCAGATTAATGGTATCTCACAACACTCAGTATCTGTCTTGTTTCCATTCATATTAGACATCTAATTATTTTTGTTTCCTTACCTCCAACCCTGGAGTTGTAGGCTACTCCAACTCCACATTTTCTGTTGTCGGCTTGCATGGCAATTTCTCCTGCACACCGTGTTCCATGCCTGAATAAATACAGCAAGAATAAAGAACACATCATAATAGCTTTGTTGTATTGTACAGGAAGACTCATCAAAGACCTTGATTTGTTCAAATTCTTCCTTTCAATGAATGCAATGCAGTTATTGAAGAGCTTTTGAGTTGTAGCTACATGATACAAAAATACTTATTTCTCCTAAGCTTCATTAAATATAATTTTACCTACTTAATGCTCAAAGGAACATTTTCACGAGATTATAAATTCTTTCCTTAATCTCACTGTAGATACCAGTATTTTAGTAGAGTGAAAAAGTAGCATAAAATTATGGGTCTAAGGAGCTGTATTCAGACAGAAATATGATATGAGTATTTTTAAATTATACATTTAAATACATTTTTTATAAATGACATTTATTTAGGATTTCAGAAAGTAAGCCTTTAAAGTATCCTCATTTCTAATTTTTTCTTGTAATTTTCTATGTAATTCTTCTTTTTTTTCCATGGGTGATTCTAATTCCTCAATACAGACAGCCTTCCTATAAGTCTCAAGCTAAGAGCATTGTATTATTATGTAATGCTACAGATTGTTATTCAACAACATGCTTCAATGCATCTGGGCTGAATTCCATTTACTTATTAATAAAGATTAGAGGCAATACAGGTAGATTTAAGAGATAATGATATCACAACAAGAGGATAATGGCTTTTTTCTCTAAAATAACACTGTAACAAAGTAGAAATGCCATTTTTCAAATGTCTTATTCATGGTATTTTTATCCTCAGACTGATCTTTCTTTTTTTTCCCCTCATACAATGATTTATGTTGTGAATGCTACTGTATTGTCTGATAGGAAACAGAGAACCAATGCATCAGTTTCTTGCTATCTCTACTGAGCAGTGACATCCTAATTTGTTTCAGAAATTGACTATTTTGTGCACCAGCTTCTAAGTAGGTCCCTCCTGCTCCCTTTCTTATAGACAAAATCCATAACTGGACTATGATGGACAGGCCCTGGTCTGACAGACTTATCAAGAGACATTTTTTAATTTTTTTTAAAAATTCCCAGTGCAAAGCAGACAGTTGCAGTAAAAATATACTTTGGAAGGTATCATTTCAAAAACACACAGAGACTCATGAATAGATTATTCCCTTCATCTTGCAGAAACACATCAACATCTTACACTAACAAAGACATGAAGAAATTCAGGACATCATAGGGAGATTATAATTATGAAGTTCTTTATCTGGTATAAACATCCCAGTGTTTATACCAATGTTACATGAGAAGGCTCCCATAAACTGGAACACAGGAGGTTCCTTTTGAACACCCAATAGTGATTCTTTACATTGAGGGTAACTGAGCACTGCCACAGGTTGCCCAGGGAGGTTGTGGCCTATGCCTCCTTGGAAGTATACAAAAGCCATCCTGATCATCCTGGGCAGCAGGTTCTAGAGCTCCCTGCTTGAGCAGATGACCTTCAGAAGTCCCTTCCAAGCCCAACCATCCAGTGATTCTGTTACACAAATTCTTCATCTTTAAAATAACTGCCACGGGAGACATACACAGAAATTTCTCTGCTTTTATCTTCTAACACACAAACACTGTAATGTTTTGTTCTCTTCAGACAACTGTGAATCCACTCACTTGTTTTCATTTGTTGGGTCATATCTAGGAAAGGGATTATGATCATTGTCATTGAAATCATAACTTGCCTCTGGGTCCTACATGTAAAAAAAGAAAAGCAGAATTAATACAGACAACTAGAAAAGGCATTTCTAAATTGCTAACAAAATAGGTTCTAGAATCTGTACTTATTTACTTGATGTGCCTCATATTGGCAGCAATCAAGCTGGTAGAATTTGATGGCCATTAACGATTCCATAACTTTTTCATGGAGCTTTAATAATTTAGCATTAAACCACTACATACAAATGTGTCTGGGAACTAAATCTACTGAAGGAAAAACAAAACAACAAAATATCCACCCCGTTACCATTGCCAAGTGACATTCAGCTTCCTGTGACACAGACCAGGTTCCAAATCGTGCCTAAGGCAAATATTTCAGTCTCTGCAGTGCAGGAGCTCACTTACAGAACAGACAATGAGCTGGGGAGGAATGTCTATTTATCAAATTTACATCTGGTTATTGCTAATTCCATAGCTTTCTAATGCTCAAACTTACATAGTTAGCATAGATGTCAGTGTGATTCCACTCCAAACCATCGTCTAGGACTGTGATGACAACTCCCTTGCCTGTAAATCCTTTCTGCCACACAGGAATAACATGGAGATCCAGTTTGGGCAAGGATGGAGTAATTCTTGTATCTTGCTGTGGAACAAAAATTATTAAAATATATCAACATTTTTTTAATTTATACCAAACAGGTCCAAAGTCATATCTTAAAGATGCTGTAAACAATCTCAGCCTGAACTTGTGTGTTTTGCTCAAATTTTGCAAATACAAAACGAAAATTAGTCTCATCAAATACTTGCGGCACTGAAAGATTTACCCCACTTCTTGAATATCCCTGAAGACCACTTCTGAACAAAAAACATCTTGCATTTTTGGTGAGTAGGCTGCAGAAACTGAAAGGAGTGGTGGGGATGGACCTTGAAATACTGGGTTAATACTCAGTCTTGCTAGTGTTTGTTCCTTCCATTTGATGAGCAGCCAAGACAGTGCCTGCAGTGCAGTGAGCTGGATTTCCTCCAAGTGCATTTTTTCCTTGGACATTAAAGTTAGCTAGAGCAAAATAATTAATGGGTAAAACAATTAAGGTAGTCGTTTGGTTGGGAACAACTGTGTTTAATCACAATTTTCTCTTTACTACCCTCATTGCTGTTCTGTGGCTAATCTGCTAAAATTATAAATCACGTATAGCCTTCTTTTCCACAGCAAGTTTTTGGATGAGTATGTCCTAAAATAACCCTAAATGGGTCATTTTCCCACTCTAATAGTAAATGAGCAGTGCATACATCTAATTTAAAAAACATGCTTACAGCTCCCATAAAAACACAGATGTAAAAAGGAGCAATTTTTTTCTGTTTCTCTGTGCACAATTACGTTAGCTTACGGCAGGTTTGTTTATGTCTTTTTTTTCAAAGAAATACTGCATAAAATACAAGGCTTAGGAAAAGAAATTTTTTATGGGGGATAAGATGTCTTTCTTTTTTTGCTTTCTCTATCTGATTGCTTCCATTCAGGAAATTATTTGAGATTTCAAGCTTTGTTCTCTTGAATACATCAAATAATATTTCTTCTTGGTGATGTGTGAAGGTACACTGGATAGAGCTAAAACTGTTGCCATCAAATCATAAAAATAAGGTAATAGTCAGTTATTCACTACAAGGCAAAAAACATTTTGGAAGAAAGTATCTAACACATTTATACATTTAATCAGAAAAAAATCAATGTTCATTGAGAACAAGGGTAAATAGCATGTTTTTGTTTCTTATGTGTGAAAACTAGAGGGAAAAGTGAAAACCATAAGTAGGTGGGAAAATTAACTAAATCTCCTGGAGAGCAGGACATTGCCAGGTTTTTTTTCCCCCAGACTGCTTTTATGAATCCTGCACATTTTTGTGTATTTGTCTAATAGAGACATCTTGGAAAAGTCTTGCTTTTTTGGGTACAGGAAAGGAAGCAAACAGACATTCTGCTTCAAAGAAAAGCTAAATTGTTACAGATGACATTTTTCTTTTTGTTCAAAAGAAGTCTGCGGGAATCTTCATGGAAATTTTTATGCTATGTGGTTTATAGTTTATCTTCCCTAGCTCAAATGAAGGAAAGCAGCCTAGAGTTTGGTATGATTTCTCTAAGATGAACAGAGGAAAAGTATTTCCAGCCACTCAGCCCTCATTTGTGCTTGACCTTTCTTTTCAATTTGTTATACCCACCTTTAATCCCATCCCTATTCTGAGTGAAAGCAATGAATCCTAGACTGAAGGTTCAGCTAGATGCACAATGGAAACACAGACTCTTGGGAGAAGCATGTAAAATCTAAATGATCAACTGTATTTCTCAATTGACACATGCAGACAGAAACTATGGAGCTCAGGAATTTCTTTTTCCTGATGTTTTGAGCATGTGAGTAAGCTTTAGAGACCCTCTAATGTATTTTAGAGACCCTTAGTCCATGTGGCTGATGGTGCTTGTCACATGCACGCAGATGCTTTTTGTTTTCATCTGGTGTATGTATTCTGCATTACCAATTTTAATAAAGAAATACACAGGCAGCTTCAGATACTGTAATGGGTTTCTTACATGAAAACCACAAATATTTTAAAATTAACATTAAAGTTGTTTTTAATTGTTGACAACTTGTGATATCATACCCCACCACCACCCCCTTCCCCCATACTAAACAGCACCTGTATTAGCATCCAGAATCTTTGTAGAAGTGATGCTTCACAGAAGAGAGAAGGTGTCCTGAAAATGTTATGCACAGAGATCACTCATTTTTATAGCATATGCTAACAAAAGGGACTCTTAATTTATTCCCTTCAGTGCAATCACTCTGATACCGGTGAAATAATGCAGCTGATGGCACAGCCACCTTCCCCAGCTCCACAAGGCAACAAATTCTTACCAGATACCACTGCTGATTCCACATAGGGTCGTTGAAAAGACTTCTGCTGAGTCTCTCATGGAGGCACGCTTAGTTCGCTTTTTCTCATACTGCTGTTCTGCCCATGACACCTACAATTATTTGTAAAAAAATAACAAGTGAACCTCTTTAATTTGGGACTTTCTTAACCTAGAGTATAAGGTCTTTCATCACACAGAGAAATTTTTGTGCCCAGAGCAAAATGAGCAACATTCGATACAGAGAAGAGGATTATTTAAACAGTAGTACAGTGAGATATAGGGAAGAGAACTTGGTGAAATCACAATACTGTAGAATCAATTAACAGAAAATCATTAAATACAAGTTAACAAATAACTCCTGTGAGTGACACAAGGCAGGTTTTTGTATCAAATAAAACCATGTAGTATGGCTAGAAGATCATCTAAGCAATGGCACTTACTAAAACAAGGAAATCCATGGCCTGCTTCATTCTCCTACTTATACTTTATTCACTGTCTATTGGGAGGGAAAAGGAAATAAGAAAAATTATCTCTGGCTTTAGTCTAGCAGTCATAATGATGCTGTTACTCACAGACCAGCTGGACCTCCAAGTCTCCTTCCTAGTGGTGTTTTGATGAGTGGTCTATTAGCAAGCTATGAATATTAGACTAACTTCATCACCAGCATAATTCCACTTAAGGCAACTGAAAGCTGAAATGTTTCAGCATGCTTTGATGAAGCATCAAACAAGCTGTGCAGCCTTTATGCGCAGACACAGCAGTCTCTAAGGCACTAGGTTGTATTTTAAATGTGTATTTCCCTTGAATGTATTACTGAACCCAGTTCAAATGAAATCTTGATGATGTTGCCTCTCTCTGTGCTGTGTGCTTCTCATGAAAAGGGAATAAAACATTATTCATAGTTGGTCCTTGTACAGCCACTCTGACGCAGATACAGTTGGTCCTTTTCATCCAAAAATCCAAGCAGGCAAAACAAACTCAGGTTTGGTAAGATTGCCAAGATCCTGTGACAAGTCTCACATGAAGGGGTGGCTTGGATCCAATCTTTTACTTTCAAGCTCTGAATAGATTCCATTTCTTTTATCTACTGTGATTGAACGGCTTTATGATCCTGACATCTATCACCATATATGAGATAATAATGACTCAGAAGTTATGATTAAAAAGCATGATTTGATTATAATGCAATTTTCTAATGAAAGCCTAATGAAAATTCACTGCAAGAACATAAATCCTTTAAAATGGTAGCTGCAATAGGCATGTTTACTATTCTCTTTGCAATATATTTCATCCTAAACCCTCTACAAGCCTTGGTCGTAGAAGACGAATATACCCCTGCAAGCATAGTTATTTTAAATCACCCTATTGATATGTCAGGCCATACATACTGGTGCACATATTTGGAGCAATTACCTCTATCTCTCTTCCCTGTCCACAGCAAAGCTTGACCTCTTCACCACCCAACAGTAATTAGCAATTGACAACTTCCATGCTTGTTATTTTTTTTCACAGTGAGCAAGTGCACCGAAGGGAAATGAAACTCCCAAGCACATATGTCAGGCAAACAAGCCAAATGTTTGTCACTCAGCAGCTGGGTGAGGTTCCAACCATCCAGCTCCAGCAAAAGCTGAAGGTCCCAAGCCAAGTCTCCAATCACTGATATATAAAGCAGTAAAAAAAAAAACAAAACAAACAAACCTCAATTCAAATCTACTTGCAAAAAAGTAGATTGGGAAACTAGTGGAAATACTAGAAGTTAGGTGTCCAGATAATTATATCCCTTCAATGTATTCACAGCCCTTATCTGTTTTACAACAAACACTATAGGAAGCAGACAAATGTTCAGTTTAGAGCCAGGTTTTACCACAGCTTTCACATTTAACATACCGTAAAATTCATGAAGGTGTTATACAAACAAAAACAAGATTCCCTTTTCTCTCCCTTTTTAAAGGTTAAATCTAAATCTTTTTATGTAGGCTGCTGCTGAACAAGAGTAGTTCTTTAGAGCAAAGGTCCCTGTGTAACTACACAATGTTACATGATTGCTTTGTGTTTATAGACTTATATAATGCATAATTACATCTCATTTATTCACAGAGCTAATTTGCATACTGGATGGTAAATAAAATGGAAATTGGAGTAAATTTAGCAAATCACCTGCAGCACTTTGAATCTAAGAATGAAAGGATGCACTAATGTCTGGTAGCAATATAATACAATCACTTCCGTTCTGCTACCATTTTAGAATGTGATATATTGAACATTCTCATTTTTCCCCATGCAATAGATTCATTTGATACAGCAAGCTGAAAAGAGAGAGAAACTGCACCCAAAACTCTGATCCTGAACATCATTCTACAATGACATGGGATATCTGGCCATATATGTAGACATAAATTGGAACTAGTTTAGACTGAATCTGCAGGTTTGAACATTCCAAGTTAGGATTATTTCAACTTTAACTGTTAAACCAGTTCCTGTTTGCAAGGAAACAGATGAGAATGTACAGCTGTGAAACAAAACAGGCAAAACAAACACCCTGTCTTGCCACACAGAATATTTCCTCCTAGTTAACATTTATATCTAAAACCTCCAGATAGAATATTATTCATTCTGAAGTGATTTGTCCTTATAGGATAATTTGCTGGTTTTGACAACTAGGTTACTTCATGGTTTGGACAGCTCATATTGTCACAATGATTGCTGCAACAATGCTGATCTTAAAATCAAATGTTGCTGTTGTGACATTTCCCAGAAAATAGTTGTAAGAGAGGCTGACAACTTTCTTGTCTGCTCTTTAAATTTGTCATGCACCCCAGTTTTTCATTATGCTTACAAACAGAAATGCTTCTTTCTGAAATAAAGCCAGACAAATGAGGAGTCTACTTCACCAGAGGGTTTTACCTTAGACCCCTGGCTCTCCAGTTTGCCTGTTCTCTGATTGCAGCAGCATATCATTGTAAAAAGACTGCAAGTCTGGAATGTGTGATGGATCCTTTGAGAAGGGATTTTAGCTTGTCGTAGAAGCCAATCCAGCACAATCTCAGACGTTTTTCCCTAGTTCTTTTTTTTTTACTTAATATTCAGTCACTTTAAATCAAACCTAATTCACATGGTAATTGCACAGACGTGGCCTAATTAAACTTAGTGCATCTATGGATTTTCACTTTGAATCCAGCCCCTTGGTTCCCTGTTCACATTTTCATCAGTGGCACATCAACATCTGAAATTCTGGTGCTGCACATCTTAAATCTTAATTTGGAAAGCTCTTGTAAAATATGTGTTAAGGGAGGGTCAGACTCTGCCTGTAAATGACAGAAGAGTTAAGTCTTATTCAGCACAAGTATGGATGGCTGAATATATTAGACTTGCAAAATGAGGGAGGCCTGCCTGTGACCACTTTACTAAGCTATCAGTAAGGAAACAGAATAATTTATTTTTTTTTTTTTAAAGAATAAATTTAATACTCACCCGCTCATCATCAGAAAGTCTCTTAGTGATATGAATAGCACTTCTTCGGGACCGTCTTGGGTGACTCTTATGTCTGAATAAGTAGTGGTTTTTCAGTGATCCAATCTGTAAGATACAGGCATGCTTTAATTATCAGGAGGTATTTCTCCACTGTGAGTAAGTATCGGTAATGAAAACCTGAAAGAATTCCTGCTGCCTAAAAGACAAAAGAGCAAGAAACTGATCTTCAGATATTTTAATCCAAACAAGGAAGCATTCTTCAAGTAACAAGTGCTTCTCTCAGCCTGTACACTGCTAGAAGAAACTGGGGGAGTAATTGCATTTGGGCTACACAAGTGCAGTCATTACTACTACAGTACTCGAGTTGCACAGCACCTGTACTAGTGACCACTACACTCATGGACACACCTTGGCACAGCCACATTTCGGTGGGCAAGTCACACACAAGTTTTATCTGCTTTTCCTGGGTTTCAGCTGGACAAGTGTAAAAAGCTTTGCATGGCTTCAGACGCCTCACTGTGGGGCTGGGTTGGCACCCACTATAGCAGCATTTTCACTTGCTCAGTAGCCAGCCACCGGGCGAGCCAGGTGCACCCTGCTGACTTTGAGCACCCCGTCCCTTAAGCACGGGGTCTTTGATCGCTGTGGGGGCAAATGTACCGGCTACAAAGGCAGAATGACCAAACCCACAGAGGTGAGATCACACCTTTGGGTTTGGGAGTGCGGAGAACACGGTCGTGCCCTAACGCGGGGCTGGGCAGGCGGCCAGAGGGGTCTGCCCACGGACAGTACCGGCGGCACTGAGGGAAGCTGACTGCGACCCCGACCACGGGGCCGGGGCGGGGGCAGCAGGGTCCCAGAGTTGGGGCACGCCGTGCTCGGCACAAGACCCTCGCCGGGAGATGAGACGAAGCTGCTCCCTCACGGCGGTTACTCATCCCTGACAACGCTGACGTCACGGCATCCCAAAAAAGCGCCCGAGGGATGGCTGGAGAGAAGCCCCGCGATGGCGATGGAGCCGGCGGGGCGGAGGCAGCGCGGGGCCGCAGCCGGGACCGCCCGCGCCCTCCTCCTCCTGCCTGCACTACCGGGGGAGAGCCGGGCGCCCTGTCCGGTCCCCGGTGGTGGTGCCCGGCCGGTCTCCTCAGGGACAGCGGGATGCCCTGCCTGACTCTATTCGGTCTCGTCAGGGAGAGCCAGCTGCCCTGCCTGGACCTCTCCAGGGGGAGCCGGACCCCCGCCCGACCCTGCCTAGTCCCGCCATGGAGAACCGGAGCGCCCTGCCCGCTGCCGTCAAGCAGAGTCGGAGGTCCCCGCCCCGTCCCCTGAGGAAGAGCCGAGTCGCCCTGCCCCGTCCCCTCCTAAAGAGCCGTCCCTGGCCGGGCGCCAGGGGCGGACCAGGACCCTGGGAGGCTGCGGTTGGGGACCGGGAGCTTTAAACTCCCCGGAGCCCCGCGGGCGGCTGCCGGGAGCAAGTTTGAGGGAGAGGGGAGGGAAGGAGCCTCGCTTGATGGGAAAGGAGCCCCGTCACGGAGCATCCTGCAGGATGCGCGGCGGTGGCTGCTCTCCGCCCGGCCGTACCTGCCCCACCAGGTCGTAGTCCAGCTCATCCGCGATGGCTCTGGCAGCGTCGGGGCCGGCCGGGATCTCCGCTGCCCACTCGTTGAGGAAGAGCCGCCCGGCGTTGCCTCCTCGGGGCAGGGACCAGGATGCCAGGAGCACGGCCAGGGCCGCGCACCGGCCGGCCCAGCGCCGCCCGACCATGGCCGCGGGACGCGAGGGGGATGCGGACGGGCGGGATGCGGGCGGGATGCGGCGCCGCGTTGCTACGCGATAGCGCGGAGCGGAGCCCTGCCTGCCTGCCTGCCGGCGCGGCTGCCCGAGGCTCACAGACCCTCCGGAGCCGGAATGGAAATGAGTGTTTACACGTCAAAACGACGACAGCTATCCTGACGTCAAGTGTACCTGGCCCCCGAGCCGGGGGGAGGGGGACTCCCGGGGAGGCGCGGAAGCGAGCAGGATGGAGGCGGGGGCGCGGGGGCGAAGCCCGGCGTGTCCCGGGGGACGGGATTGCACGGCGGGGATAGCGGCGGCTCGGCGGGACGGGGGATGCGGGGTCTGGTCCCCGAGGGTCGAGGGGCGGCTCCCCGAGCGCGGGTGGCCGGGTGGGTGCCGGTGTGCGATCGTTTCCATCATTGTAGGTGATGGGTAAGACCGAGCCCGAGCCGAGGTGAGGCAGGAGCGCGGACCCCGCCCGCCCCTCGCACCCATCCCGTCGCGGGTGGGTTTTCTGCTCCCAGCCCGCGCCTCCTCTCGCCTCGGGGAGAGGGCAGAGGGAGGTGAGTTCAACACTTTTTGTTCAATTGGGCTTCTAACCCGGGACCCACCGGGTGGCACACCACGATTACCACGCATTGTCCCCCGACACCTCTGACACACAACAGATGTGCTGCATTAATGGGCACCCTGCCCACCCTGATGATGGTGGACAAATGTGTTTATCTTCAAATACAGCTATTAATTTTTTGTACAATTTCTCATTTAAAAATAATTTCAATTTTTATTCTTTTAATCACATCTAGTGATGGGCACTTTCTACTTTTTTCAGCAATTACTTCAATTTGTTAAACACTCATTTCCACATCTTAATTTTGCATCTGCATTTCCCCAGCTATTTCATATTTATTTAACGTTCTCTCTACCATTTCATGGTCTTTCCAGGTGCTAGGAAATGCTTCTAAAAGTTTCCTAATGTTTTCTAAATGCCCTTTGCCTCTAAAACTGAGCCTTTTAGCATCTTCACTTGACAGTGCAATGTATTTAATTTCTTTATTCTTCCAACTTTTTAACTGTAAATTTTAGCAAGCTGGTTTTATATCTGTTCTTCAACACTGTGCTTCCTTCCATTTATTATGACTGACAGTTATGCCTGCCATGCTCCTCATTGGCTTCTGAAATGGGAAAGTAACCAAAACATAAATATGAAACAATGAGGAGAGGAAATTATTTTTAAAATCTGTGTTTCAATGTCTGACATCTCAGCCCCAGACATCACCATGCCAGAGTGGATATGGTTCTGGGCATCTCCATGGACCCACAGGGATCAGGGAGGGGAATGTAATCACTGCCATAGCTCTGCCAGACATAAGAGTAGGAGTCCCAAATAACAAGAATATGAATGGATCTACAAGAGGGGGAAAGGTGGGTGTGTTCTAGTATACTAGAAATGCCAAGAGAATATCAATAAATATTAATATACAATAGAACACTGGTAAAATGGCACTAGAGCCCCATCCTGTTATTCACTCATGTTTGCTTTCTGCAACATGATATAACGACAGATCAAGGTTCACCAAAGCCAAGGCAGCAACCAGGGCATGTGATTCCTGTTAATTTTAATTAAATTTATTTTCTGCATGATTTTCTCAGTGTTCACTGCCAAAAATGTATCTTCTTCACTTTCCTGGGCAGATGCTTTAAAGGTCTCTCTGTTCCATTTTCAGAATTGTTTCTGAGGCTTTATTTAGATGTGGCCATCTCACCAAGCAATTTCTGATTCCATGTGGGTATTTCCTGTATGAGTGTTACCACCAGTGTTCTACTCAAAACACAAAGTGCTTTTTACCCCTCATTTCTCATCACTGAGACTGCGAGTTGGCATGGCTTTTTTACTGCATTTTGTATTAAGGAACTCTGCAGAAATAATGTCTCCATACATACATGAAATCAGAGTTGTATGTATGTATGCATGTATAATGACAATATATATTCTCAAGTCTTTAAGTAGTGGTCAGAACATCTACCTCCACAGGAGTGTTTTGAAAGTCTAGGCACTCTTTTCTAAATGATTAATACATTCACATGTGTGTTTGTTTTTTAAGAAATCTTTCCATTCAGGATGATGGGCTGTGTACAGAGTTCTGAACTGTGCTGGAAAATTATTCTGTTCTATGTGGACTTGGTTTTGTCATCCATTCAGGGAGGATGCAATGCACTACATTCCCATCTAATAAAAGCACAATAAATAGGAACAGCTTGCTCAGCAGCATCAGGTGGAGTCAAAGATAATTGTTTCATGCTTCATAAACAATTTTGGCTTGTAGTTTATTAATGAAATATTTATTTCATCCCTACTGCACCCAGTGGTATTCTGCGAGTGTAAGATCAGAAAAAAAGCACCAGACTGGTTATGAAAATATTATTTCTTCTTCATAACTTCAGTTTAACAAAAAATTCAAGGTAGACTTGCTTCCAGGGATTCACATTCCAATAAGGACCTGGTGCAGAGGGTTTTTTCAGTGTGTGGAATCTCAGCAGGAATAATTACATTTCTCAAGCAGAAATCAACCCCTGTATACCTAGTGAAAAATACTTCTTTGCGCATAGGTGAGGTATCTATCAATACAGCACGTAACACTGAGGATGAAATCCTAACTTACAAGGACCAGGAGTTCAACTGAGTGGATTTTCCTCCTTATTGTCAAAAGGCATGCAAATGTTTGAGGTCGTAGCCATGTTTTTGTATCCACATTTCGATCATTCAAAGACCTGTCCACAAAAAAGGGAGACAGGCTGGTTTTGAAAACTTCCATATTTCCACACAAGATCCTCTTTCCTGGCTTGTTAATAGACAAAACTTATTTAAACCTAGTAATCCTTATTCAAAGTTCAAGTTCATAATCTTAAACCCAGGTCTCTGTTGGCTGCCATGGCATCTCCAGACATCTGTTCCTGGTGTGGGCATCACTCTGCAGCTGGTACCTGGTGACTTCACCACGTCCATACTGACATCCAACAAATCCATCCCTTCAGTCAGAACTGTGCAGTGAGGAAATCTGGAGGAGCTCAGGAGCTTCAGCACCTCTGAATAGTGGCCAGAGCTCTGTGAAATTTGTCTGTTACAGGCTGGGAAGCACAGGCACCAAACTCTGCAAGCCATGAATAGAGAAAGTTGTCACAGAAACAAAAGCACCCCAGGAAGGGATAAAGTGAGAAAGATGCATTTCTTCTTTGTGCACCTTGTAGAGGAGCACTGTCTTGCTGAGGCAATTAAGGAAAGAGCAGAGATGAATAGGAGTTGGACATAAGGCAGGTAAACCAAAGGCAGGTAAAAGCACCATGTTTATCTGCAGAATATTCAAAAGGGTTCAGGAAGATGCCACTGTTTTATCATCTTGTTTTGTTCAAAGCGTATTTTGGATGAAGAAAGGTATTATGTAATTACATTTTCTTTTAGATCAGTGGCAATGTAAAAGTCAGATGAAAGATTCATCTCTGGTGTCATATCTTGATCAGCCCATTTGATTTTGTAAGATCAAGCCAAGCATATTTTGTCTACCCACAGATCTTGCTTTCAATATGTAAACTTAATTTAGGTTAAAATACCGGTAGTACTTGATAAGTAAACAATAAACCATCTCTGTGAGAAACCAAAGGAGATATGTTTAGGGAGCAGGAGGAACATATCCTGAACACGTTACTGGGTTCCTGCTCACACTGCTGGGTTGACAGAGAGATAAGACCAGGTCTTGATTCTGGGAATCTTCCACTACTAAAGACAACCAAAGCAGAGACTTGTCCTGCCACTGCAAGCCTTGCTATGACAGGGAGAGTGATGCAGAGACAGAGACACATGGTGGGGGGAAGAGAGCAGTGCACAGGGATCAACATTCAACTCCGTCCTACACTAAGTATTTTGGCTGCTGAGCATCACCAGCCTTCATCTCTTAAGTGTGGCTCTCCAGCTGTTCAGCCACCTTTCTTCTTTTATTTTTCCCTCAAGTGCATCCAAAAAGGAGAGCAAAATCTTGCAGAAAACCTATTATATAAAGGACCACTGACATTTCTGCATGTCAGTCCAAAACCTTTCTGGTTTTAACACCGCAAGGCCAGTAGATCTTACATAGCTGTTGGGAGCTAAATGTTTATTTCAACATAAAACTTCAGGCTGTAAAGTATAAAACTAACCAGCAGCTGATACTATTTTATTGATTCTATTTGGAGGGTTCAATTTGAGGATGTTAACACCATTCAAATGAGAATTTGTGTTATATGTAGCTTTAATTTGCTGAGTCAGAGCACCATGGTTTAAAATGAGAGTAACTGGAAATGCAGTTTGATGGCTGAAGTGCTTGTGGTGGTTGCTGCAGTTTAATTAGTTAAATACTAAAAAGGGCTGTACTGCTTGTGTTTAATTCAGCTGTGGACCGAAGAACACTCTTGAAACCCACTCTTTTACAGTAACACTATTTCTTTTTCTGCAGGAGCCAACATTACAAAGCAATTGGAGGACAGAATAATCGAGGCCATATGTGCAGGCAATCACAGAGGATAAGGGGGAACATCTGTTTTTCCATCAATTACAGCCTGCGAGCTCATGGGGCATGTTTATTCTGGGGGCATTACATTTGCTTGGGTAATAGTGCATAACACATTTGCAGTTTTAGAGCAGACAAACCCTGAGAAGAAGCTAATCATGTTGCTACAAATGAAACACAAACATGCCCCCCTGTCCATACCCGTGGTTAAACAGGAGTCCTAATGACACCAGGAGCCACCTGGGGCTAGCAGGAAGCAATTGGGAACAACGACCTGTTTGTGGCCACCTGGATGATTCTATTTGCTCTATGGCTGAAGCCAACCCAAGCAAAAACCCCTGGTAAAATGCAATGGTCAGACTGTAGGAGGCAGATACCCACAGAGAAATGGTAATAATCTCTCTATTTGGTAAGGACAAAGTCCAACTCAAGTATCTTACTGATGTCAATAGAAAGAGGTATAATTTGGGTTCATAATCTGGGGGACTTTTTTTGTAATCCTGATAGAAGAAGTGATCAAAGAAAGGAAATACTTTGAGGAAACATTTTTTCACCTTTATCTACAAATTTGACATTTTAAATTTCTTCATACTTGTGTTACACTTTTAATTATATTTTATTTATGGTAATGATTTTATTGTCCTTGTTTGCAAGCACTTTAATAAATCCATATAGAAGGACAAATAAATTCTTAAATCTATTGTTGATTTTTTTAAAAACAGCATAATTAATATTTGGCCTTGATGAAAACATTTCTGAGAATTCAAAATTACTGTTTTAGCTACACATTTATTTTAAAGGGGTTGGTTTTGTATGAATATTTTTAGAAGACTAAGCACATTGATTAATTATTTTAAATGGCTCTTATGCTATGTTCTTCCTCTTCATGTTCCATTTCAAGTAGGATGAAACAGAGAAAAGACTGGAAAGAACAAAGAGCATGAATACATGAGAGAAGAGGAAAAAAACCATGGAAAAACAGATCAAACCCCATTCAGAGCTATATAAAAAAGCAGTATATAAAATATCTTGTATTTATTTATTTATTTATTTATTAATTTTTAATTTTTTTTTAAGTAACGAGTGTGTAACAAAAAACGATAATAAATGATGATTTTAAGTTAAAATTTTGGGAAAGCTTTCTTGTAAAGGAAAGGGCAGTCTCACTAAAGAAAACTGGGAGAAACTAAATTACCAATACTCCTTACCAGAGCCAATGTTGGTCTATAATATACACAGATAACAGAAAAGAATCACAGAACAGAACAGGATTACCAAGGTTGGAAAAAAATCCTTAAGTCCAGCCAAGCACTGCCAAGCTCACCAACCAGCCGCTGATTAAAATTGGTTTGATTTCTTCATGGAGTATAAAATTCCTCTCCTTATCATTTCACTGCTTAAAGCATTTTGGCTTGTACTATGCCAAGGAGGAATAAGTCTAACCATTCTTAAACTGAAATTAAAACATCCCCAGGTTGGTTTGTCCAATACAGCATCAGGCTGCAGATAAGCCAGGCCTTTGCCTGGATTTTGCTGCTCGTTGGGGCAGTATCTCAAATGTCTGTGCTACACAACCTGCTCTGCTGGGTGGGTGGCACTTGGTCACCACACATCATGCTTTTGGGTGCTTTTTGATGCTTTTGGATGCCTCCAAGGGCTACCTATGTACTTTTATCTAATAACTCAAGTGCTGTTTTATATAAAATTATTACAAACTAGCTTCAAAGGTCCAAGAGTTTGGGCTACTTAAGTACCAGCAATAGTTGGAAAAAGATTTCTTTAGATATTTTTGAGTCCAGATTCAGCCGTGATAAAGCAATGGTATTTCAAAGTAAATCAGTCATTCCTGTCCAAAGCTGATTAAAAAACAGTCCTTCTGTGTTGTGGTGTGTTCACTTTGATTCCTTGTTCCTTGTATTATTTCATTATTGACAGTTTCATTGTTATTTGATATGTTCCTATGTATCCCCATATTCCTCCCCAGTTGGTTTGTCCCTGTATTTTCTCTACACCCAAAGCTGTCTTCTCCACCCTTTATTTCCTGCCCTCTTTTTTCTGTCATTGTATCCCTGCCCCTTATTCTAGTACCTTCCTCATCAATCCCTCCTTGGGCCAATCTCTGATGGCTCCTCCCCTTTGGAAATCCCCTAATCCTCGATGCCCATTGTCCCACATGGCCCATGTCCCTCCCATGTGCTCGCTCATTGGTGAGATGTACTGTCAGCCCTACCTTGTGCTCCTCCCTCCTCGCTCCCTCCCTCATTAGTTGTTGGTCTGTATCTGCCCCTGAGACCCCCTCTCTGTAAACACTCCTGCACGCTCCTGTCCAGGGGTCTTCAGTCCCTGACACTTTTGGAACCGTACTGAAGACCCCTCCCTGATTCTTACTCCTGTCCTCAACACTGTTTACAGCTGGTGCTGTAGAGAGCAGCCCTTGCTGAACTGCTATCCTAACCCATCATGGGCAGGGAGTGGCCAAAACTTACCGTGGACCAGGAAGGGCTAGCTGAAATTTACACGAGGACCATGTCACTTCTATTTGTGTGTCATGCATGATTGGAAACATTTTTCGCAGTGCTGTGGCAGCCAAAGCAAACACAATTTTTGAGGGTAGGGTATGGGTTTTAGAAAATGCTTTAAAGATTCAGCAGCAAATTCAGAGGTTTTCCACAGTGCATGGTCATGCACCCCTCCGTCTAACACTGTCTCATAGAAGGTCCACCAGGAGCTCCAGGTTCCATGGGACTCCACTGTCTCCTCATCAGAGACTTTTCCTGATCTTGGAAAGGAATGCCAAGTATGTTTCTCTTATATCGTGTACATGCTCATCCCATTAAAGATGACTGGATCTTGCTGTGCTGGGCTCTGAACTTTCCTGTTCTACTGCTGAATTCTTTTTCCAGGGGATTTCCTAGAGGGGTTTTCAAAAACCTTCTGAACCACAGGAAATATAAGCCCAAAATAACAAAAAGCACCAATGCATGACCCTAAATAAAAAGAGTATTTAGTGCTAAGGGTACAAAGTTATTAAATGCCTTCATATGTGTGGTGGGATGATCAGGACTGGCTGCCAGGCCTCCACCTTGCTGCTCTCTCCCTCATCCTCCAAAGGGTGGTGGGAAAGAAAAGCAACAACTGTAGCTCATGGGTTGAGATAAGGACAGGGAGATCACTACTTGCCAATTACTGTCGCAGGCTAAACAGATACGACTTGGGGAAAATTAATTTCATTTATCTAATTCAATTTAATTGACAATAATTTATTACTGCTTGAAAATAAAGGTAGGATGGTGAGAAGCAAAGATTAGAAGAAAAACCTGTGCTTCCTACTTCATGGGCTGAAATATGTGGTCCTGTGATTAAGTATCCTGTGCCACAGCAAATGGAGTGCTCTGGCCCTGCTGATCTCAGGGAGATTTCTAAAACTAAGAGGTCTTCTGAGAAGTCTCCTCACTACTCTTCTGGGACTTGGCTGTGTTTGTCCCAGCATTCAGCATTGTTAGAGGGGCATGGTTGAAACAGGGACCCATGCCATCAATAACTACAGAAGAAGGGACCCCTTCTGAGAAGCTGTCTTCCCTTTCAATTTTTGCTTGTAGCCTTTCAGCTTAGAAGTGGCTTCACCATATCACTTTCTCATGTCCTCCCCCTGGGCAGTGGGAAGAATGAGAGGATGGAACCTGGGTCTGCTTTTTCACTCTAATTAGAAATAGGAAGGATCTGTTCAGAGATTTGAGGTAAAGAAAACAGTTCTGAGAGTCAGTGGACAAAACCTGGACTGGTAACACTCAGAAGAGTAGAATAATTATGGGGAATATTTTATCATTGCGATGTTGCAAGGGGCCAAGAACTAGAGTTTTACCATGTTTGTAAATTAGCCACTTCTGCTGATGTTGTGATGGCATTACTTTCATTTTGATGTGGGGAATATTTTGGTGTGGGGAGAGGTGCCTGGGCAGGAGCTCATTCTCAGAAAGGAGCTGTGGCTCATAGAGGGGACCCGCACTGGCATGGGCTTATCTGAGGGGCTACAGCCTAGAGAAGGCCTGCTTGGAGCAGGAAGAAATTGTGAGGAGAAAGGAGTGCCAGAGGGAATATTATGAGCTGATGACAGTCCTCATTCCCCATTGCTTCATATCACTTGGATGGGAGGAGGTACAGTCAGAAATGAGGGGTGAAGGGGAAGGCTTTTTAACTTCCATCTTTGTTTCTAACCATTCTCCATTTCTGCATGGCACTGATAAATTAATTTTCAGCAAAACATGTCTGTTTTGCCCATGATGGTCTTCAGTTTGTGATACCCCTGTCTTTATACTGATCCATAAGCTTTTCTGTCTCATTTTTTCTCTGCTGCACTGAGAAAAGGAAATGAGGGAGCAGCTGGGTGTGTCTTGTCTGCCAACCATGGTCAACCCACCCCAGTCCATTTTGATGCCAGTCTGTCTGGGATGGAGGTCACTTTCCTCATAGAACCCTGTGTGATGCATTGTTGTGAGCTGTGGTTCTCACATCATGTTGAGGTTTTCTCTCTCTTTCCTCAACCCTGTCCTAAAGCAAGGAGTCTGGGGGTGGGATGGAAATTAGGAGGGGACATGGATATATTCAAGCTGACCTTGAGGCTACCCCATGCCATATGATGTCAGGCTCAGCAATAAAAACTCAGGGAAGGGAGGAGGAAAGTGGGATGTTAGTGATTGTGGCATTTGTCTTTGCAAGTGGCAATTAACCAAGCTGAGGCTCTGGTTCTCAGGAAGCAGCTGGACATCCAGTGGGATGTATCGAGTGAATCCTTTATTTTGCTTTGCTTACATGAGCAGCTTTTGTACTGCTTAATAAACTCCATTATCTCAACTCATGAGTCTCTTTGCCTCCCTTTGAATTTTTTCCTCCCCAACTCCTGATAAAAGGGAGTGAGTAAAAGTCAGGGTGTATGCTTGGATGCTGGCTGGGGTCAGCCCACTACAATGTGTCATTAACATCTATAAATTATCATAAAGGTAATGTATCTGTTGAGATTTAGATTTTATAACATTTGCATAAAGGCAGAAGAGACATGAGACCCTTTCCCCACCTTTACTGTCTTGGCATCCTGTGCTGCCACATGAGAGGGCTGAAATCCCCCCCAATCAATACAGAACCAGGAGCTATCCAAGAAGCACTGAACAGTACTGGTGGGTTACAAAAGGGGGTGCTGCATGCTTTAAGCAGGCAGGAAAACTACCCGTAGACACATGTATTAGCAGTTCTGGATTTGTTGTGTGACCTGAACCCATCTCTTTGGGGTTTTAGTTTTTTTGTGGGTTTGTTTTGTTTTGTTTTGTTTTTTCAAATGTTACATTCCACACAGTGTATGCCAGTTATCTGAAGAAATATTTCCTTTGTTATCTACAAAAGTAGCAGCTTCATGTGACAATGGATATTTTAATCTCATCGTGTATTTAAGGGAAGCCACAAAAGTAGCAGCATGTATGTCTTAAACAGCATTCTTCAAAACACCTTTCTTATGCCAAACTATTACAGAAATTTATTACTCCTGCAGGGAAGAGACACGTTGAGATTTCCCCAACCACAACTGTTGGTTCTAGGAAGAGCAATCTGCCATCCTTTCCTCTAGGAAAAGATAAATCAGTCAGAGCACAGAGACACAGGATTGGGGAGACCTTGCAGGACAAACAAAGCCGATCACGTAAGGAAAGAAAATTCAGCTCCCAACAAGCTAAAATTAATTCCATTGACAGATAAAAACATTAAGCATCTTCCAAGATGATGGTGTCTAGCCACAGGCAAAAATGTCCTTTCTGGGTAATACTGTCAGTCGAGCATCATTAGAAAATAGATGTAAAATGTTAGTGAAATCAAAGCCACATGCATTTGAAACTTCAGTCATCTCATTCAAATGTTTCAGTAGTCCTGCAAAATCCACCAGATTGGGTGCAGAACAAAAGGTATCCTACCATAACATTACCGGGGAGTTGAATGGAGCTCCATAAACAGAAATATTTGGTGTTTCTTGGAATTTTACAGAACATTTAACAAGCCCTATTCTCTAAAATAAGCCATTACAATAGCCTGCTTTTCTAAGCTGTTTTCCATCAACCTATTTCCCTTGTCTTCAGTTGCCCCTGGTATGTTTGAACAGATGTCACATAAAGATGTATTTAATCACATTAAAATCAAAGCCTTTGTTTAAATGCAAGAAAGAACTCCCAGTTAGTTCCCCACAGAGCAAATACTTCAGGTTTGTATTTCATTGTTTAAATCTTCCAAGGTTAAACAATTCTATCCAAGATTAACACTAGCAATATTTCCAGAAAAGGCTATCCTGAATCATATTGTTGGGTGTTTTTGTGTTTTTATATAACCCACATGAGATCCTGTTGCTAAGCAGAAAGCAAAATCAATATAGAAGGCAAACCATACCAGCTGATCTTTGAATTTCTGTAGACATTTCACTTTCTTCTAACTGCTTCTCTTTTAATGGTTTTTTCCCATAAAAATCTGACTTGAGTTTGTGACTAGTATTTTATATTTCACCATATTCTAGAATATATCACTTAAGACATTGTGCTTTTTGTCTTAAATGTACCACTTTGATGAAACTGCTAAGACAGCCTCCATTATTAAATGACCTTCTCTAACTAATGAGTGAAATGGGATAAATTTTAATTAGAGATTCCTTCAGCTACTCAGCCATTATGTGTATGTCTCTTTCTCCTCCAGCCAAATCACAGCAACTTTTGCTGAAATTCTGTATTGCAGAAAATTCCTTATTTTCAGTCACAAGGACCACTTAAAACCTTGCTCTCCATGTCAAGTAAACAAAAAGTTTATTGTATTTTTCTAACAGAATGCAATCACTGAACAATCAATCTCCTGTGCCACAGATGCCAGGAAGGGTCATGCAGGTGGTGGAGCTCCTCCTTTGTAAGTCATCATTTCTCCTTCTCATGGGATTGGCAGAAGTGTCTGTTCAGGCCAGCACACATGTATATAATATGTACAGTAATTATATGCACAGTATGTGCGTCATAGTCCCAGTAATTTTAACTGTTTCCTTTAGAATCATAGAATCATTTGGATTGGAAAAACCCTCTAGAATCATCAAGTTCAACCTCATCCCAACACTGACAAGCCCACCACAGAACCATTGCCCCCTTAGTCCCACATCTAGAGGTCTTTCAATCCCTCCATGAACAGCGACCCTACCACTGCCCTGGGAGGCATGTTCCGACACTTTACAACCCCTTTGGTGAAGAAATTTCTCCCATTTCCAAATTAAATCCTCCCTGGTGCAATCTGAGGCCATTTCCTCTAGTCCTATTGCTTTCAGATATTTATCCTCCATGGGATCTGGACTAAGATTATTGTTTTAGTGCACTATGTAATATTGGCTTATGACATAACAGTGTTGCTGGTTGTGAAACTCACTTTGTCTATGTGTTCAGTACTGCAATCACATTCATACTTCATGAGTCATCTAGTGGAAGCACTTTCCTACATCTTGATCCTTGGCTGAGGAGACAGGCATTGACAAAGCCTTTGGGAAAGTGACATGAGCCCTCAGACTGGAGGCTACACCTGCCAAGTATGTGGGAAAGGTATCCTGAGCTCTGGTTGTGCTGAGCTCCTCTTGAACTGTGTCATCAGTCTCTGTGATGCGCAGATTCTCTTGCCCAGTGTCCAAAATTGGTCTCCAGAGCTCATTTTCTGCTCCAGGGTAACCCCACCAGGGTAAAAGGAAAGTGGGTCTAAAACTCTGCTTTGGTAATGGTCCTGCTAGATGGGTTTTGCTGTGGTTCTGTGACAGCAGCTCTCTGGCACACATGGTGCTGCTGGCAGAGCTGGGTGCTGCCTACTCAAGGCTCAGGCAGGCCCCTGAGCTGCCTTCCTGCACGGCCAAAGCCATCTCAGAGCGGCAGTGCAGGCCAGAGGTGCTGCTGGAAGCTGCAGGTCTTGCTGCAGGGAAGCGCCGTGAGCTGGCAGTGGCACGAGCAGGGCAAAGGCAGCCAGGCCGAGGCCACCAACATTTGGACCCAGTGCGTGACTTTCTGTTCCCATAGGGGGTTTGGACGTACTCTGACATTTATGTATTGTTCAGACAGCACCACTGACCTCCCTGTGACAATCTGGCTGCTGCCTCAGCACAGTTCCACACCAGGAACCCAAAGTTATTCCCCCTGTGCTCAGAAATTCTGTTGGAAGGGTGTGCACCCCCTCTTCATGGCCGTAGACCAGGACACTCTGACAGAACTGTCTGTGCTACATGGTCCTGCATTGCTCCTCTCTACCCACTGCTCTCTGCACTGTGCTCTGAGTTGTGGACATGTCTGAAATGACCTGCCAAAACTGATACCAGTGCAGCCCACTGCACAGTCCAGCATGGGCAGCAGCACAACTAGAATGGTCAGTGACATCCCAATACCTGGGCTGGTGCCTGAGTGGCTACAGTGCTCGTCCTCAGCCACCACATGGAGGAGACTGGACAGAGAAATGTTGCTGACAGTCTGATGTGTGCATCCAGACTCCGAGCTGAGGGGGCACTCATGCTATCTCACTGTACACGCACTTCAGTGTGGTGTGAAGCTCCGGACAAACCAAATCAAACAAACAGCCTCAATTCACTCTCTCCCTTCAGACAGTAGTATTGACAACCATGCTGCTAAATCTCTTTTCTGTTGCAAAAAACAACCTTTTTACTTCTTTAAAATGGAAATTCCTCTCAGCACTCATGAAAAAAACCCCACCAAACCCAACAACCAAACCAAAAATATTCCATCCTGAATATGCAGAACAGAAATAAATGTCTCATGATTGAGCAGATATAGCACAGCTTTTGACAGATTAAAAGGATGATTAATTCATACGCTTTATACTTACAAGTTATTTTGGAAAGAGTGTGAGCAATATATGCCTGGAAATTCCCGATTAGATTCAAGTGCATGTTGGAGTGAGCAAGCCCACGCCCACAGGAGCAGATGTTTGTTTGCACTATCACAGTGTCATGTATCACCTACACAACTGATTTCAGAGATGAGAGGGATGGTTAAATGGCTCTGTGGTATTCAAAGTGACCATGGCATTAATTTCAATATTGTGTCTCTCATAATAAACTGTGCTTGAAGAAGATTTCAGAACAAAATGCGAATGAGAGAGAGAAGAAAATTCTAACCCTATTTCCTGAGTAGAGGTTTCTGTGCTGATATTTTTCTTGGATTAAAAAAAAAAAAGGCTGGGGGGAAGTGTAGGGGAAAATGGAGGAAAAAGAATATTGAACATGGTGTCAGCCACCTGATAGTTTTCTAATGACTTCTGTGGGCTTTAGTAGGTTGGAGCTGATCTCTGATGCAATTCTCTGGCCTCACTGGCATCCTGGCATCCAGCTCCACTTCTGGATTTTGGGGCACTTGTGTGTGCTCCTCTGTCCATGTGCCACTTCTTCTCTTGCCTTGCCTTTCTTCCTTAAACTAATGAAATTTAAGAGATGTGGTTTTATATACCAGCATTTTAGTATTTTTTCAGTTGCTTCCTTGTACAAAACCCCATCAGGGTTGCCAGAGCAATGGATGTTCCCAGACAGGCAGCCTGGTATCTCATTTTTCTGTTCCATGCTCATCGGGTGCTCGTGTGCCCACACCATGGTATCCATCCATCTATCTGGGTGCCTCACTGGCTGCAGATCCAGGGCAGGTGACGGTCCTTGGAAAGGTGGGAGAGGCTGTCAGTTCTCCTTCCTACATTTCTTTTGGCTTGTGCAAACAGTGGAAGAGGACAAAGCACAACCAAACACAGAGCTGAAAAGCAGAATTTTCTCATTGGTGCGCAAGGTAATAAACTCCCAAATTCATTCAAGCATGAGGTTCCACCAGCATTTCTAGGACCAGTGTTCCAGCTCTTAGTCTGGAAAGAAAGCCAAAAAATCAAAGATTTGTTTCAACTGAATAAACAACGACGTCTGTTCTGGTTCTACAAATACTAAGAATGTCTTAAGGAGCAGTCCCAAATTTTTTAATATGTACTTTGACAATGTCCCATAATTCCTTCTGGGAGAATGGCAAGTTAAGAGATAAAACACTTAGACAGCATGATTCATCAGCTTACTCTTTACAAGGAACAGAATTGTCATTTCTCTTTTATTCAGAGGGAAACTGGAGGAACAGGGAGATGCCATGCAACCTCTGCAGGGACTATGCAGCCAGACAGATAAAATCTCAGCACCCAGGGGACAAGCCAGTGCTTTACTCGGACTCTGAGTTAACTTAAAAAATCAGTTTAATTCCTCATTATCAGTTG
The DNA here is from genome assembly GCA_032173965.1 of Sitta carolinensis. Classification (NCBI taxonomy): domain Eukaryota; kingdom Metazoa; phylum Chordata; class Aves; order Passeriformes; family Sittidae; genus Sitta; species Sitta carolinensis. The sequence goes on along the minus strand of CM063313.1, from coordinate 2,449,043 downwards.
GAAGCCGGTTTTCAAGCATTGAAATAGCTTAGTTAACTCTTAGTTTTTCCACTGGAGCAAGTTGATTTTGCCTCCCTGAAGGGTGGAGAAGTTGGCTATTTACTGATAAGCAACAATCACCACTGTACAGAGCTTTGGAATCCTAGGCTCTACTCAATACTTTGCTGATACAAAGCAAAAGTCAACAGATGTCCACCAAACAGCACCAATACATTTAATTTTGGGGAACTAATCCCAGCAAACAGCAAACATTTGTATCTACTGAAACCTAATTTCTAGGATTTCCTTCAAAATCCTCTTCAAACTATACTGAGGGCAGAGATAAAATAATGTAGATATATCAAGTACGATCTCTGATCATGTTGGCATCATTTTGGTTAAAATGTGGCATTAGATTTGAATTCTCCCTCCAAAATCATAAAACCATAGAATTAAAGAAGCATTGAAATATTGAATCATAGGATCACAGAATAGTTTAAGTTGAAAGGAGCCTTAAAGACTAGTTGCATTCTGCCTGCCACTGGCACAGGACATCTTCCACTGGACTGGGATGGTCAAAGCCCTGTCCAACCTGAGCTTCAGCATTCCAGAGACGGGGTATGCACAGATCCTCTGGAAACTTGTGCCAGTGCCTCACCACCCTCACAGTGAAGAATTCCTTCAAATGTGTATTTCTCTTAAACCAAGTTTTTATCTAAAACCAGGAAAAAACATTGCTGTGTTGGTTTGACAGCAACCCTGCCTGGTCTTTCCTTGTGTAGCTCCAGGGCTGCCCACATGTGTGGATTCATGCCCTGAGAAGACCACAGAGACCCTCAGAAGGCAGCAACAAGGGTGCCAGCAGGATTTTCGGGAATGACAGGCCCCTCACCTGCCAGTGATAATCCCATATAGCCCCCATGTTTGCTGCTGGTTGCAGCAAAGGGCCAGGGCAGCACTGGGACAAAAGTCTCTGCTTGAGGCATTTGGGTCATTGTGAACCCATTTTTATCTGCTGCACTCCTGTGACAAAAAGAACCTGACTTTTTTATTTTTAAGGATCCATTGTACTCTGTCAGGGTAATGCTGGTTCTGCCCTGTTTTTCTCTTCCCTTTGATCTGAAATAGATGAAATCAAGACTGCTCTCTGGCTCCTTGTCTGCTGTGCTAATAAGGGGGCTGGAGAACTAGGCACAAGCAGGAAGGATGAAAAAATAAAAAGAAAAAAAATTGCATGAGAAAAAGCAGAAGAGAAGCCCTAAAGGCAAGTTTTTCATGTCAAAACACTTGTTGGCTGTTTGTTCGGAGTGCTTTGATTTAAACAATACACTAAAGGCAGTGGCCTGAATTCTCCCAGTTTAAGTGTTGGGGGAACTGAGGGAAGTGCCACAGCTGCTTCTGCTCTATGCTACTGAGCAGACCACGAGATGGTCTTGTTTCAATTTATTTTTAGTTATGGAAACCTCTGCTCCTTTCTGATACTCAGCATTGCTGCACTGGGAGGGCTGTCAGAAGAAATTCAGTTTCTGTGATCCTTTTTGCTGTGACCTTATCATTTACAGCTCTGAGCTCTACTCAACGTTTCCAGCAAAACCTTATTCTCCAGGCTGTCTTGATGTTTTTTTAAAGCACTGACGCCAGTCATAAAATTTCAGAAAAATAAGATAATTAGTGCTGCTTGTAAGTAACTTTTCGGGAAAAGTCAGCTGCTCTGCGTTCAGCATATGCTCAAGCAGTATTATTCAAATGCTTGAAATTTCATCTCCAGCTTCCTGTGGATGAACAGGTCACATCTGAACTGTATCATAACTGAAGTGGCAGCAGAAAATTATAGCTATCAGAAACCTGCAGGCTGTGTTAAATATAGAAGACTAAAATTAGCACTGAAGAAAATAGAGAACGTGTAGTGAAATTTGTGGTAGAAGCATTGTGGTAGTGGAGGATACGTTCTGTCACTGTTTTGGGAGGTGTGTTTGCCAGGAATTTTGGTGTTAGCTCTGATCTCAGTTGTCATCTGCCACTGCTAAACAGTTTGCAGTTGTCCTTGTACCCCTGTTTCTAGGGGTAAACAGCACTTCTGAACCCTTCTGGCTTCCAAGCTGGTTGATGGCTTTTTGAGAGGAAAGGTGTGGATGAAGGCTTCAGCCAGTGGTGGCCACCATCCAGGGGACATGGGGTCGCTGCCAACATTTCTGCTGCCCCATGGGTACCTCTGGCCTGGTATACCATTAACTGTCCCTGCAGGATTCATAAATATTGTCTCATTTTTCTCAGACACTGGAGTAGCCCTGTGCCCCTCCATGCGTGCTTGAAAATTACAGAAGTAATTAAAAATAATGATCCCAACATGAAGGTAAGAGCAATCTAAAAACCAATCTAATCAAGCTGTCAGATTAATAATATTAATTTATTTTTCAATGAGCCCTGATTCCTTTGAAATCAGTCACAAGCTTGAAGGAAGAGATTTCTTTCTGCATACTGGGTCTCCTGCCTAATTGCTGCAGCTAATCCATTTTAGGCAGTCTACCTTTCCCCTGTTTGCTTCCCTTGAGAGAAGCAACAGCTTGTTCTTATGAAGAAGCATTTCTCTTGATCTCTGTAGTGCCTCTCATCCTAATTGCAGCTATCTAATTTAAAACATCTCCTTATCTTACCAATTAGAAGTCAGCCCCAGGGTTTGATTCCTGTCCTCTCAGCTCCCCAGCAGGGAGCTGGAGGCTTGCAATCAAGCTCGAGCCTTGTTCCCTGTCTCCTGAGCTGACAGACTGGTTCAGAGGGACTGATGAAGGCAGGAGATATTATTTGTGTAAGGTCCCTATCAGCAAACCCAAGACACAACTTGCAGATACCTACCTGCCAGCACTACAGCTGACAGGCTGTGCCATTGTAGCTGCTCACTGTTACAGTGCTCTCTAATTTAAAAGAAGGAAAAGGTAAGAATAAAAAAAAAAGAAAAAATGGAAGGGAAGCTTTCTGCTTGCTAAACACCCTCTCCTTCTCAGCACGAATGCACAGACATGTTTCCAGTTGTTCCCCAGGGATGGGGAGCTGAAATGTTTCCAGATATGGCCATGAAAGCAGCACCTTTCTGAAGTCACTGATGATCACTAACAGTGTTGGGCACGGGTAATAGAGATTGGAAACTGCCTTTCAGGGCTGGAAAAAGCTTGGATGTCCTACCTCCAAGGGCTGGGAGGACAGGACACGCTTCCTCAAGCCTTCTTCAAGAGACTGCCCTTCCATTTCAGTTCAGACCTGCCAATTTCTTCCTCCCATATTTCCCCTTGGAGTCTGACTCAACAGGACGGCTGTCTCACTGCAAGTCTGGATAATTTCTTTTTCTAAAAAAAACCCCAAACCCAACAACCCAGATCTATTTATTTGAAATATACACACAAGTGCTGAATTTATATATAACCCCCACTGACTGCCAAGAAAGAGGAAAAAAGCCCCTAACATTTAAAATCAGTCTTTTTCACTGATGGGAGAACAGTGCTTAGTATTCAGGACACTGCATCTGAATACATTGAGTAAATTATATGTGCCAAACTATTCATGCTTCGCCTGACTACAAGATTTACTCACACAACCAGCCACAGAAATGACATAATGAGAAAGCTTCAGCATATTTCCATAACACAGATATCCTAGCTGGGGAGCCAGCCTGACAAGGTGGATTGTGCTCCAGGAGAGGAGGGATCCCCTTCTGTTGTAGGTACTCATTTAGGGAATCCAAAATCTGGCATCCCACGCAGATCTAGTGTTTCATGCCTATATGATCCAGGCAACCCTTCTCTCTCTGCATACAGAAATACCACTTTTTCCTTCATCCCACCTGAGGTTCTTTCCTGCTCAAACAAGCTTCAGATGATTATGGCAGATGTGTCAGTAGGTCTGAGAGCTTGTACCATTTTCCACAGAGCTGCTGGAGGGAAGCTCTGCCAGTTGGATGCACAACCTTCCATGGGGGCACTTCAGGCCCACACTCAGGGAAATAAAATATACCGTGCAGTAGCTACTAAAGGGAGGTAAGAAAAAATAGTGTTTTCAAGTAGCTTCTACAAAAAACAGATGGAAAAACCCTACCTGAAGGGTTTGGTTGCATTTCTGTTTTTAGCTCACACTCTGAAGGATTTTTTCCAGCTCATAGTCATGTGGGAACACTAATGGATGTGCTGTCTCTAGCAAGTGTCTGGCATAAGCCACCCCAAACATAGACTGAGGCTTGCTTTGAAGTGTCAAACTCTTTAAACTGAAATTGCCTGCCAGAGGCAATGTGGGAGGGGTGGATTCACCAGAAACTCCACGGGGATGGCAGCTGTTATCATAACCCGTGTTGCACATGCTCTATTAAACCACATTTTCCCTTTCGTAACATTACCCTGTAGTGTAGCTTTGGAGAAGATTGAAAACATGGATGTGAAGGCAGGCTGAGCTATACTGAAGCAGGCTGGCCAGCCATGTCCCAGCCTCTGTCTGCCATTGGAGTTTGTTGCCTTCTGCCACTTATCCAGCATGTTCCAAGGTGCTCCAGAGGACCCCACCATCAGCAGGTGGCTGGGAAATAGGTGCCAGTGAGATCCAAAGAACAAGCAGACAGGCTATTCAGTATTATCTGGTTCAGAGGGAAGGTCCAGAAACAGCTGGTCACAGCCAAGGGTGGGTGAAGAACCATGTCATGGTGATAAAATGTGAGGAGGACTCAAGAAAAAAGAATTAGGTGTGTGGTGTGGCCCACAGTGCCCATCATCTCACCTTATGAAATATGCACAAAGAACAGTGAGAAAGGGCTGGTGAATGAGAATAAATAATCGTGGAGAGAGAAGAACAGAGCAGAGTTTGTGTAACAGTGGATAGAAAGTCTTGCGATGGCTGAGAGAGCTGGGGGTTTTCAGCCTGGAGAAGAAAAGGCTCTGAGGAGATCTTATAGTCCCTTCCAGTGCCTAAAGGAACTCCAAGAGAGCTGGAGGGGGACTCTGGACAAGATTCTGGAGTGAAAGTACAAGGAAGAATGATTTTAAACTGAGAGAAGACAGGATTAGATTAGATATTGGGAAGAAAATCTTGACTGTGAGAGTGATGAAACATTGGAACAGGTTTCCCAGAGAAGCTGTGGCAGCACAAGGCTTGCAGTAACCTGGGATAGTGGAAGGGTCCCTTGCCCATGGCAGGGGTGGGACTGGCTGGTCTTTAATATCCCTTCCAACCCAAAACCATGCTGTGATGCCATGACTCTTTAATCTGCATCTTTGTTTTGCCTCAGGCAAGTGAAGCTGCAGAACATTAGGTAGAGCCTCAGATGATGGGTGAGAAGAGTGAGAATCTTATTTCTATACATACACTCTGCATTGCCTGCACACCACACATTTTGTATTTATTGAAGCATGATTTTCCTGAGATGTGCCAGCCTGCAGGGAAGCAAAGACTAAAGCTGAGATCATTAATCCCTAATACTAAGTAGATGCAGCTTGTTAGTTTGCATTTCACTGAGTAATTATCTCTGCCATGAAGCATTCTCAGAAATGCTGGGCTGCTATTCCTCTGCACATCCAACCCAAAAAGACTGCAGAAAAGGGGGCAGAGGCCAATGATGTGATGCTGGGAGCATTGCTCACACATTTGTAGGGCAAAAACTCAGCCATAGACATTTTATTCAGAAGCCTCCTTGACGTCTTTGTCAGTGAAAACACATTGACAGCAGCTCTGAAATTAACTGCAGATTTGAGCAAGTAATCTGAATTTGAATACAATGGGTTCAAGGATTTCATAGGCAATTAATGATCCTAAATCTGATCTTCCCAGATTAAGTCCCAGCAAATTCTTCTAGGATCCTTAGCCATGACCTCCCATTGCTGGGTCCAGCGCTGCAGCACCCAGGTTTAACTCTGTTGATCTTCTTGTACAGAATTATTTGCTCATGGATTCATAACACTCACCCCAGGAACTCTCCTGAAGCATATGACAACATGAGACACAGGGCTACCCTCCCCCCTTTCATCTTCTTAATTGCTCTACTCAAAGCAGTCATACAGAGTTAAGACACTTTGTGCAGAGTTTTTGAATTAAAATCTGAGTCTTGAAAGGCAGTGACAGTTCCACCCTGGAGGATGGATCCCCCACTGAACAGACACAACACTGGCAACTTGTCCTGTCTGCTTGTGGAAATGTGAAGATGGGTTCACACTTGCTGGGAAGTGACAGTGACTTTACTGGGAGGGTGACCAGCCCTTGTTCCATCAACTGGTAACCAACCAAAATTGTCTTCAGTCATAAAGGTTTTGCTAAACTACCACAGGGCTCTGCAGGAGGTCAGTGAACATGTTCAGAAAAATAAGCTCATCCCTGTCCAGGAATGATGGAAAGAGCTGTGCTGGCACCTGCTGCCACAGTAGGACCAGAGGATGAATGAGGCAGCAGTCACTGGTGGGTGCAGCGGTGGCAAGGCCTCTGGGTAGAGGTTGGGGAAGAGATAGTACATGACAGGGGAGCTGTTCTGTGCTGTTATGACCCCCTGGAATAATGTTAGGACCCCACTTCTGAAACAGTGTTAGGATCTGATTATTAAAAGATGCCTCTGCCAGAATTAAGGTGCAAATGAGATCATATGCCAACTCCAATAGTATGGATTTTATTTAGCAGTAAAGGTGAGGTAGAGAAAGGGATAGAGGGGGAGAGAAAGAGAGAGAGACAAAATAGATAGTCACCACCACACAGGTTCCTGTAGTGTCCTGCTGACCTCTCTTCCTCTGCTCAGTGGAAGGGGTCCCTGAATGTTCTTCTCGAGGCAGTAGTTTTATACAGCCCAAGTACCCACAAGCCCTACAAACTGCTCCCACAACTTGGGATGGAATATGTGTAAACAGTTGCTTCCTTTCCCACAGTTTGCCATGTTGGGAATTTTTGTCTGGATGAGTAACCCAGATCTACCTCACGAGGCCTGGCATCTTTCTCTTGTTCCCTCCCTGATTTTTCCGCAGTCTGCTCAGTGGAATCTCAACCAGTGTGCTAATTCCAAGCCGTTCACCTCTGTGTAGGCCTGACATTAATGCCTTCCTGCCATCTGTGCCTGTTGTGGCAGCTCATCTTGTGGAAATGTCCTCCTCTGGCAGTTCTTTTAGACAAATTGATGGCATTCTTTATGTCTTGGCAGGTGCAGACAGGGATTCAAAGCCTGGGAGGACCTGTCATACTGTGGGTGACTGCAAAGCCACTGGCTTTGCTGCACAGCTGCTCCTCTATCCTGCTGTACACAAATCATCGCCTGATGCATATAGTCTGTGCTTTGCCTTGTCCAGACAGTGAAAACACAAAGCAGTTTTCATTCTTCACATCCATTTGAAGTCAGTTTTCAAAATAGTTTAGCTACTTAAAACATCTTAATATGTTCTTTATTTTTCCACTGGAGCAAGTTGGTTTTGTCCCCCTGAGGAGAGGAGAAGGTGGCTGTTTATTGACAAGCAATAATCACCACTGTTGAGAGCTTTGAAATCCCAGGCTCCACAGAGCACTTTGCTGATACCAAAATGTGTCAAGTCCCACCTCTGCCTGTGGTCACACAGGCATCATTTTGGTTTCAAACTGACCTTAGGTTTGAATTCCTTCTCCAAATTCATAGAATCATTGAATTGAAGGTGCATTGAAGCATCAAGTCAGACACATGGAGTTACAGACACATAAATCAAAATCATAGAATGGTTTGGATTGGAAGGGACATTAAAAAAAAATCCAGTTTCACTCTGCCTGCCGCTGGCAGGGACATCTTCCACTAGACTAGGCTGGTCAAAACCCTGTCCAACTTGGCCTGCAGCATTTCCAGAGATGGGGTATATACAGCTCTTCTGAAAACCTGTGCCATTGCATCGCCACTCTCGTTGTAGAAAACTTCTTGCTTTTCTCCAGTCTGAATCCTCGGGGGTTTTATCCCAGGCTGTGTTAGAAGTGCAATTAGGACAGCAGAGTTTCACTGATGGCCCCACCTTGCATCCATCCCTCCCTCCTCAGAGAGGACACACAGAGTTGCCATTAACTAATGGGAAACCTCTTTTGTGAGATGCCTCTGCCTGCCCTGCCACAAGGAAAATATCAGGGAAGGAAATCTGGTGCTGCATGACTCAGGAGTGATCTGTCAGGAGTGCACGTACTCCCCTGCCAGCCCCTCTCACCCAGGCTGCTTGCTGCAGGCTGCTGCTTGACGTTCCCTGAGCCTGCGTGTCACCATCGTGATATAATCTCCTTCTGCAGAAATTTAATTAGCGCTCTGAAAGAGCTGACCTTTCCCAAGATTTTATTTTTCCCACTATGCTAAAAATATCCCACTGAATATGTCAATAGTATCCTTCATGTGCAAAGCACTCTGATAACCTGTTGTAAGGGGAGAGGAATTTTAAAATGATGGTTTTGTAGAGAATGAGAGAGAGAAGTTTTTAAATACCCTTTAAAATGAGCAGCATTATTAGGAATCAAAATTATGATGATTGTCCTATGCAAAAAAAAACCCAAAACAAAACAAAAACCAACAACCCTTCCCCCCCAAATAAACAAATAAACAAAACCTAAAAGCAAAAGCAAACTCAGAAAACAGCACATCATCTTTATCATGGTGCATTTTACAGCAGGACTAGTAATCAATATTGCAAGGCATTTTACAAAAGAATTTTATTCCTTAATCCATCACACAGATAAAGGGGCTGGGAAAATTAAGATGATTTTCCAAAGCCCATCCCGCAGGCCACTCATCTTGCAAGTTCTGTCCACCAGGATTGAAATCTCTTTCTTTATCACTTATTAATGTTGTATTTGACTTCACTGAAAGAGCAGGAGCTGATGCTGTTCAGCGTGCTAAGTGCCTATATATATATATACATATATATATATACATATATGTATAAAATGAAAATTAGATTGTTTTAGAGCATGGGCTACCTGCATGCAATTTGCTGGTAACCACACTGTCCCATGACCTGTGATAATTTCCTGTTGGAAATCTTAGTCTTCAAAGCTGTCAAGATAAGTGAAATACTCTGTATTTCCAGATTTATTATGTTTGTTATATTTATTTAAGTAATTTAAAAAAAAAAATCTATCTTCTTCATTTGTCCCTTTTCTACTATTTTCTTGTGAAAGAAAGTAGCAGCTGGGTGATCCAGCTGGGCCAGGGCCCTCTTCTGCCCCACAGCAGGAAGTTCATTCTGAGCTCACAAAGCTCAAATCTTCATCTCTTTGACGCTAAAGTAAACACCTCTCCTAGAAAAGCAAACATGCATTCCAAATGGGGATTATTTATGGGTATTATTTATATATTAGGCAGTGCTAGTCTTAAGACACAAAACTTGCTCAGAAATGTTAGCAAATTTTACAGGTGAAATAAACCCAGATTTTCTCCTGCACCCTGTTTTTGAGAACTCTTACATAGTATGCTTCTTTCCAAGAAAAGATAGGATAAGTAAGTGGATCCACACTTTCAGGATTATAACTTTTGGTGTAGTGAAAAAATAGTCTGGAGCATCAAAAGTCTTTGCCATGCCCGTGTGAGTTATAGGATTGACTTAAACCAGCTTTACCTTGGCCTCATAAAACTGGCATAGAGCACAACAGCCTTCTTATTTGCTAGCAGATATTTATGATGCCTTTTTTAGCTCTTTTGGCAATAGTATCTTGACTTTTTATCTTATTTTACTACTTCTTCTTGCAGAAGTTTGGAAGCCCGAATGACTGTGAGATAGAGAAAAAGTCTGTGCTCTTTATCCGGGGCAATAAAGGTAATTTCCATCTCTTGGACAGCACCAAAGCCACTGGCAGCGGGAAGGGCAGGGATGTCACCAGGATCCTCGTGGGGATGCTCTTTCCCTTTCCATCTTCAGGCTTTGCAGGACCAAAGCCACCACTCAAAACCCACCTTCTTGAGGTTTGAGGTCCTCTGAGCCAAAGAGGAATTATACAAATAGGCTGCAAAGCATCTGCCTGCCTGGCCCTGCTGTCAGCACTCATCCATGGTGTTGACACAGCCTTTCAGGTTTTACTGATCTGACTTCAAAGTTGCCACCCTCTTGGCTGGTGAAACAGCTCGGGCAATTTCGCTTGTTGTTGCTGCCGCGTCTCTGCCCCCTGAAATCTTACAAATGTTTGTTTTTTCAATGCACCCAAAAAAGGAAAAACTTTCTTCTGATTTTTGTGGCCATTCCAAGGTTACAGCTGCCCAAAGCAAAGTCATGCAGCAGAAGTACCCACTGAGTCTTGGTGATATTACAGCATAAATCTGAATCAGGATTTTAGCAGATACAGAACAAATGAAGGATTGATTTGAACATGAAGGATTAATCCACCCTGAAGGATTTGCACTTCTCTTTATGCAGCACCTGGGATGTTATAGTAGCATGAAGACACACTATTTGTGATAATAGTTCATGAAACACTAGTTACTTGCATTAGCTGTAGCACCACAGTTTTTTGATCTGCTTTAGAGGGGAAAATAGGGAAGGATTTCTTTCTGAAGGCTTTCACATTTTTCTTGGTTGATAACCTTGTTAGTGGCTCAGTGGGGCTGTAAAATAAAATGCCTGCTCCTTCCACATGACGGCAGGAGCATCCCCATGTTCAATCCTCCCCTCACACTGAGCAGTTCTTGGCAGATCCCGAGGAGATGGGTTAAACTCTCTAGCACTGACCTCTTGATGCAGGAAAAATGATAGCAGGATCACAAAAACCGGAGACAACAGGGTATTTTTCATGAAATTGTGGGTGCTTATATGGTGTGCAGCTCCACACCCACAAGACACTGCTAATTTAAAATTAAAATGGGAACTGATGTAGAATTTACCGTTCAGTGCTTTCCCTGAGGATTGATAGCATCCTGCAGGCTTGAAAGATCTGCAAAAGCAATTCATTACAATAACTGTCACACATCAGACATCACTTTTGGGGTGATGCTGCAACTCAAAATGTAGCCCAGTCAAAAATATAAATATATGGTTACTCTAGCAAGGTACACCTGACCATTTATCTCCTGGCTGTTGCTCAAACTTCTGCTTGAAGACAGAATTTAATACCAGGGTATGCAAAGTAGAGAAAAACCTTCATATGCAGAGAGAGTAAGTGTCAGGTAATGAGGATAAGTCAAGGAGGCTGATGCAATGATGATTAGTCATTTTTCAGGTATCTTTTGCATAGCCATTTTTCAATAAAATCTCTTGGTTTATGGAGTGGAAACTCTCACAGATTCTGGAGGGGAGGGACGGAAAAGATAGCTAAAATCATCAAATCATCTTCAAGAAGGTTTAAAGAATTCACAAGAGGCAGCATTGAGGAGGCAGAGCTTGCTGTCCCTGATCTGGTGGCTGATGTCCTGCAGCAGCCACTGACCAGCTGCCATTTGTAGACATGTTTGGTCTTTTTGTTGTGGTGTTCTTGTTTCATTCTTGTTTCAGTTTTGGCTTTGGGGAGGAGTTTTGTGGTTTGGGGTTTTTTTGTTTTTGTTTTGTTTTGTTTTGTTTTTTGGTTGGTTGGTTTTGTTTGTTTGTTTTTTAAAAGGGTTCTTACTGACATCAAAATGAATAGTCTATAAATTTCCCATGTAGTATCATAGACAGCTCAGCCATCTCTGTATGTGGCTCAAGTGAATGTGAGTGGTAAGCTTCTCTCGCACAGGATGGGATGGGGTGAGTTGGGATGGGAAACTCATGCACAGTTCACTTCAGGAAAATGTCTTCTCACTAATTTTTTCTGCAGGATCTTCATAGCTGTACATGCGTCTGCTCTTATTTAACCAGCGAAACTCAAAAGGCAGAGCTAATGCTTGGCATTTTCTCAGACCCATTCTGAAATAAACCATTTATGGTGAATGTGCTGTAGGCCACCAAATCAGTGAAGACAAATTCCAGAAAAATGTGAGTATAAACACAAGTCAAATAAATTATGCCAGAAGGGCACAGGAATAGCTCTACCTTGCACAAAGTATTCAATGATAAATAATTGAATCAGTTATTTGAGTGTGTAATCACACTGTTTATTTCTTATTTCTATCCATGATAAAAAGCTAAAGCTCTTGATAGATTAAAGTACTCCTATTGTTTTTTCCATTATTTTACAGCTAACATTTTTTTGATATTGCAGAGTAGACCAGTTGTGCTTATTTTCTCACGCATACCGTTGTTGACATGTAAGAGAGACTTTCTTTCATTGCACAGGATTTTTTAAAATCCTTGGATGATTTTATCAGCATGAAGAACCCTCTCCCACTGTGATGCCAGAGCTCCTTTGTCCCTCATCTCTTATTGAGAAACAATGAGTCACTTTCTGACTATTTCCTGGCACTTGTGCCTGCAGAATAATATGAATTAAATATTTATGAAGAGTTCTGTAGTCACAAAGTTACTATGAAGATCAAACACATTGGAAAAAGTATGGTGAATGCACTCTGATGCTGTGGTTGTGTAACATCAAGTAGTCCTATTGTAAAAGTATTATTTATAAAAAACTAAAGTGTTTTAATTCCCCATGTCCAAGAAAATGGTACTTCAGTCAGATGGTCACTGCATTCCCTGCTTTCCAAAAAAACTTGAAAATGAAGACAAATGCTCTCTCACGTGATGTGTAATAAAGGATGTTTTTCTCATAAAAAATTTATTAATGACCAGTAAGTTAACTATCAGGAAGTTGTTTGATTTTACTCCCCAAAAAGCTGCCAGTGAATACTGCTTTCCCAAGAAGGCTGATGATACTTTCACAAAGATGCTTTCACGAAAAATCCCCTCGGTCCAAGACTGTACACATTCTGTTTTAGGGGGTTTTGTTTCTTTTTTTTTTTCCTCCTTCTCTGTTTCATTTTTTTTGTTGGTTTGTTTGTTTGTTTGTTTGCTTGTTTGTTTGTTTTTGGGTTTGGGTTTTTTTTTTCTTTATAGGCTTTATTTGCTAAAGAGTTGAAAAAAATCTGGACTTGATGAAGAATATATTTTCTTTTGCCATTTTACTTTATTATAATCTGTGTTTGGGTTCCAGGATCTTTGAAGAAATGCATTATCTGCCTGATGCATTACACCAGCTTTCCCTGCCAGTATAGATACTAAATTCACCATTGTACTTCACTTTTAGGATTATTTGTGTGCTATGGCTTTTCCTCTTCCTAGTAATCCTTTCTTAATTTTAACACAAACTATGGCGGCTTGTACTTTGTATGAGGTGTGAGTCCATCCGAGATCTTCTGAGAGCACGATTAAAGGGTTTTTATCAACAATGTTGAAGTTCTTTCCCTCCCTCCGTCCCTCCCTCCCACATTAAAGAAAAAAAAAAAAGGCCTGAAGCCATTCCATTTTTTTATTACTATTACTGTGCACTCTGGAGAAAAATGAAGAGTTAAAGGCAAGTTACTCTTAAACAAGGAGCATTGTTGCTATATACGGTCTTAAAATTAAGATGTTTTAGAGCCATTCCCCTTTTTCTCTGCAGTTTAATATAACCTTGGTACAAGATTTTATTAGAATAAATCTAAATATCACAATTTTGCTATTGGACACAAATGCAGTTACACCCAACAAGCAAGGTTGATTGATGAGCAGAAAGCAAAATAAGAAAATTGATTTCATTATGGACACCCAATAACTGACATAGGATTGCCTCTCTTGCCCTAATCACTATTATCAGCATCATCAGGTGTCTTCCCAAAGCAGAATGCAAGGAGTGCAAATGGCACATTAAAATAACTTAGGAGGTGCATATAGAGAGTTAAATTTTCTTTAACTGCCCTCACACTATGAATCTTTACCCCCACAGATGTACAACTGGAGTCATGAAAGGTCATCATCAATGTTTTGTTACCGTGATTGCTCTTTGGGGGCTTTGGGGCACCATCTAAAATTCTCTGCTATGTGGCCTGCCAGGAAGGCTGTCTGTCTTCACTTTTAAAAGTACCCTGCACCCTGATGCCAGCCTGTCCAACCAGGAACCATTTTTATAAGAAATCTATTTTATCATATTAAAGGATGTGTTTACCCTTGGAATAAAGGGATCTGTTTCTCCTTTCTCATGATCAGAGCATAAAAATAGCAGAGACTGTCTTCTGTCTCCTGTGGCTCCTCCCTGAACACTGATTTTTTGGCTGCTGGTGTGTCTTACATCTTGTGCAGATGGAAAGAAGGGCAATAAGGCTGTAGAAGGTTTTGGAGTGCCAGTCTGGTGAAGAGTTGCTGAGGGAGATGAGCTTGTTTAGCCTGGAGAAAATGAAGTTCAGTGGGGATCTTAACACCCTCTGAAAAAATGGCTGTAGGAAGAGGGAATTTGGCCTCTTCAAACAGGTAGGTGAGCAACAGGATGAGGAAGTGGCCTCAGGTGGCACCAGAGGATGTTTAGATTGGATGTGAGGGAAAAATTCTGTACCAAAAGGGTAGTTAGGTGTTGGGACAGGGATGTGGTGCAGTCACCATCCTGGGGAGAATTTAGAAGATGTGTAGAAGTGGCTCTTGAGCATGTGGTTTAGTGGTGGCCTTGGTAGTGGTGGGGCTGGGCTGGATGATATTAAAGCTCTTTCCAACCTGAATGATTCTGTCCCTCTGTGATTTATAACTGACACAAGGGCAAAGGCTGTAGTTGAGTACATGGCCTTTATTAACCAGATTATTCACAGGGGGTTTATTTCTTCTAAAGTGAGAGGAAATGCTGTTCCTCCAGCATGGGCATCAGCAGATGAGCCTGGTGTTGCAGTTGGCCATGTGTGTCCATTCAGGAAGTGTGTGGAATGAAGATAGAGAGAGAGGCAAAAGGAAAAATTGATTGCTAGTCCTAAGGAAAACTTTGGAATCCCTGCACTGACATTTGTGTTCACTGCTATTAATAGAGGGAACATACATGGTTAATATTAATAGAGGGATGGATGCATAAGATAGCTTCCCTATAAATATTAAATAGAACAGGTTTTCTAACTCCCATGAAAACCCCAAGTAAAATGCAGGCAGGAGGACACCAACACTGCTCTCAAGCAAACATCAAGAATAGGAACATTTTAGCTTTCTACTAATCATGCCTATTGCTTTCCCAATACTACCTCAGTAAAATTCCCATTTGCCTGATGTAGAACATCCATTTTCTCATGGGTTGTTGCCAATTATGATAAAGAACTGGTCAATGAAGTAAAATTATGGGATTCATGAATGGTAAAAGTCACACATAATTTACAGGTCATTCTTAATTCCACCTGACTGGAAATAAGGCAGATATAAACCAGCCTAACTACCATGCTCTGCAGATATTAGGAAAACCAAGCCAAATTTCTGCTTTCGGTTAAGGTATAGGAAGTATTGTCCTGATATTTTTAAAGCAATCAGGAGATATGGACAAGAACAAAGATTTATGACTCTGATTATCTTCTTGCTTGCTGACGTAAATTAGTCTTCTGGGAATTGAAAGTTATTTCTCAACATGCCCTTAATGGTCTGAGTCAGAACTGCAGATGATCCGTCTCCTACAAGGGTTTTATAGTAAAAACAGAGGTGAGATCTTCCATTGCAAAGGAAAATAGAAGTGGGAACTGAAATATTTCATGATTGTGAGCTCATCCTCCAGGGTGTCACAAGCACTGCAGCCTAGCAAACAGGGCTCTGGATGGAAATAAAGTGTTTACTTTTCCATTTGGATCCGGTCGATGGATTATTCCAGCCATTGACATTATCTCTGCAAACAAGGAGTCATGCCTTGGACTGGGAGTCAGGGTTCTTAAGGTAATGAAAGTTGCCGATGGCTGATATCATCCCTGACCCCATCAAGGGTATGGAATGACTGATGCACTCCCACATCCCTTGTTCTGGTGAATGGACTGATCCTCCCAGCTCTGCAGCTGGCACCAGCCCAGGGTCCCACCTCACAAACCCTCACAGATGATCTTAGTGAAGGCAAACCACCATGAAGCCAGGAAAGAAAGGAGCTATATATTCCCAAAACATTTCCTTGCTGTTCCTGTTTCTTCATGCTGTAACCAGTCCATGTATAACTGTGGTAAGTAGAGCTGCAGTTGTAGCCACACAAACAGGTTTGTATGACTACCTGCAAATGAGCTGAACTATGAGAAAAAACCTCTAGAATGCATTCAGGTATGCTTATCTTTTTGCAGTGGGACATCTCTTCTCATGACAAACTGTAGTTAGAACAGTATATAGTCTTGGCCTGAAAAGGAGTTTCAAAGGTGGTGATCAGCTGCTGAAGCAGGATGATACCTGGGAACACGGGTAATTTCCAGCTGACCCTAGATGTTCCTGTTATTTAGCTTCTCTAGAGCATTTTTTAAAAAAAGGATTGGTGTCAGAGTACTTTCACAAACTTCTGTTCGATTGAAATATCATTGATGGGCAAGATGAGACAAATTAACATCAGATTTTAAAGTTTTGGCATAAAACTAGACAATATGACAGCCCATGCTCCCACTCATTGGTGCAAAGCAGGTGGCTTGGACTTTGGTTCAAATGATCCCCAGAGGCAAATCAGCATCCAGCATCTTCTTTTGTCTTCATGAGTGTCTTTCACATGTCCTGGTGAAGCTGTGATAGCTCCACACCAACAGTCTGCCATAAGCATCCCTTTTACAGGGAAGAGCCAGTATGCGTATCATTAATGTTCACATTAATGGAAATTCCAGTGACATTGGTGGCTAGACCTTAACAAACAGCAATCAGTGCTTATCAATACTGGGTTCTCACTGCCTTCCAATGAGCCTTTTTCTATTCAGATCTTTCCTCTGCATGGCCTGTTCTCAGAAGTTACGAGTAATAGGACAAGAGGGAAGGGCCTAAAGTTGCTCCAGGGGAGTTTAGTTTGTATGTCAGGAAAAATATCTTCATTTCAAAGGGTTGTCAAGTGTACGAACAGGCTTCCCAGGGTGGAGTTACCATCTCTGGAGGGATTTAAAAGGCATGTAGATGTGGCTTGGGGATATGGCTTAGTGGTGCACTGGCAGTGCTGGGTTAGTGGATGGACTCAATGATTTTGGAGGACTTTTCCAACCTAATATTAGAGGAATTTTCTGTCCTGAATAATTCTGTGATTCTCCTGTTTGCTCCCTGACTTGCAGAGCCTGCCCTGCCAGTGGAGGCAGTGGAAAAGACTCCTGGTCTGCTCAGGGACTCTGCACTCACAGTGGTGAAAGGGGGAAATGCTGAGATTCAGCATTTGCTCAGCCTGAACAAACTAATTCTCATTTATACAATGACCTCATGAGTTTTTTTCCTACAGCATAAAATTTTATTGACTTCACCCACAGTTATTTTCATGCAAAGAAACCCTGCTTGGATTCCTAATATGTTTTTGTGCATTTAGATACTAAATTTTCATCTGGTCTTGGCAGAAAGTACTCTGTGTTTTAACAGCCTGTGCTGTGAGGAATGGTATCAAATTCAACCCTCTATGCTGTTTCTCCTGATGAATTATTTCTCTCCACTTACTTCTCAGGAAACAAAAGAAAGATGTAGCCGTGCTCTCTGCACTAACTACAGAGTCCCTTCAAACAAAGCTCCTCCTTCTCTTTTCTGCTGAAGTTGCTGCAGAACAAACTCACGGAGTTGACCACCTCCACCACCAGATGATTCCTAACAGCTTTTACCTGCCCTGCAAGAGGGGAATGGCTCCAGGTCACCCAAGGCTTTGCACAACAAGCCCAGTTGTTGTGCATTTGCATCTATGCATCCTGTCATAGAGCTGGGCCCTACCATGGTACTGTATCATGCTAACTAGAGAGAATGAAGCAAATAAATACATACATGAATTCTTACAATAGATTTTTTTTAAAAAAACAAAGTAATATTTAATGTTTATGCTGATGGCTTCAATTCTGGAAGAATTTTTTCCTTTTCATGTATAATTCTTCCATGTCTTCTATAAATTATGCCACCTCCTAATCCCATAAAACATGCGACAAAGCTTTCACAGACTTTGATGGACTTGGATATGGAGCAATATTAAACAGAGGAGGACTAATTAACCCATTATTCAAATGAGGCAGTTCCACTGCTGTTGTGAGCACAGTGATGCTCCTGGGGGAGCACTGGGGGTTGCATCCGTAGCCCCTTCCCTGGGCTGGGAACACAAGCAGGGTGGTGCCCAAAGTGCTGATGTTCAGCTCCCCAGCCACTGCCAGGAGAGCCTGAAAGAGAGACAGCTCCAGTGTCTTGTCCATGCTGCTGAGGCACAAATCAGGAAAATAAGTACTTGTAAAACAGTTCAGTCTCTTCTGGGCAGGGTCTGCAAAATGCTGCAGCCCCATTTTCACCAGCAGGGAGTACAGAGAGAACATCACATCATCTCATGTGAAAGAGGGACTTCCCTAACCTAATTTGTATAGACTTTTCTATAAAACACTAAAAAATGTCTTTTACTACCATGCCTCAGAGGCAAAATTGAGAAGACATCAGCAGAAATGCTGGAGAAATTACTGTCAGGTCCTCCTGATCTTCCTAAAGGCAAAAGGATGTGAGTTACAGGTTTCACAGAGCCAGTTTTGCTCAAAGTTTATAGTGCAGCAGTAAGCACTGGGCATCCTTTCCATAGCATCAGTGCAATTTGGCTGTTCTCTGTCAGGCTGTGGAGCTCTGTCTGAACCATGCCTAGGAAGAGTAGGAAAGGACATGGGTGTTTTTGAGATGTTTTCATCTTGGCAGAAGACAGAATGGGGTTGGACAAGCCTGCAGAGACCTGATTGCTGCTTTGCAGAAAATCATGGGAGGTTCGAGGCAATATAAATTGAACAGTCATGGAAGGGATTATGAAATAGGATTACTGGAAAGAAGCATTTTCTGCAGAGAGGGGGATAAAACTTAAATGAAAGTGGACTCACAGGAGAACTACCAGAAGACCAGCAGAGATGACAGGCAGGGCTGGAGGGTACATCTCAGTGGTCTGAAGCATGATGTTAAAATACCGCCATGAGTTTAGAAGTAAATCTTTTCAACAGGTTCAGTCGGGTCCCTTATTAAACCAAGAATCTCATCTCAGCATGGGAAAACTGAGTTTTGTGATACCTTTATCAGGGCTGGATGCAACCACAGTCAGCAGGAATGCTCATGCTGTGCCTGTATTCACAGAGTCGCAGACGCAGGGAATTGTAGAATAGTTCAGGTAGGAAAAGCCCTCTAAAATCATCAGCTCCAACTGAATACACAGCACAGCCAAACCCACCACTAAATCACGTCCCCAAGTGCCACATACACATCTTGATGTGCCTACACACAAGATTGTAGGACCAAAACCCACATCACTGCACACTGGGCTTTTCCAGATCCCTCCAATGCCCACTGAAACCCAGAAGCACTGTCTGCTGTCACCAGGAGGAGCCTGGCGCTCAGAGTCTGATCACAAGTAGGGCTGCTCCAGCATTACCAACCCTCTGTGCCAGCTGCTGATTTATTTACAGAGGTCTGGCTTCCAGCATAACAGGAGAGAAGCAAAAAAATGGCCTGCTTTTAACTAAGAAGCTGTTTTCACAACATCCTGGCTGTACCCAAGGCTGTAGCCATTCCTGTGAAACAGCCACATCCCTTGACTTGCATGCAGCAGAGAAATTCCTCACATAACCCCAAGGACAAGCCAGCCTCTCTCAATAACAGCTCCACCATGAAGATTTAGGGAGAAATTGCTGTGTCAGGCTGGCAGCACGAAGAGGCAGCCAAGGCTTTGCTAACAAGCCATGAACGTACCCACTGATTAGAAAAGACTGTTGAATAAAGCAGATTATTCTTCCTCCTACTTAGCAGATTGATTGATTTTCCAGGAAATGACAGCTTGGAGGTAACAGCTTCAATCTTACAGGGTAACATCTTCTATTAAGAAAACATGAATAATTTGAGCTGTGTTTCTAACAACAGTCTGAAGCATTTGCAAAGGTCCAGGGAAGGAAAAAAATATTTACAGTTTGGCAACAGTCACTCCAGATAGTCATATATGACAGAATATATTACATGTGTATGAGAAGTTAGAAATTAAATAAAATCTGCAGGGAAATACTTGGTGCTGAAAGAGAAAAAGGTTCAATTAACAGTGGGAAGCCCCAAGAAAAGGATTTCAGGAAAAAAATTTATTCTGTACCACCATCCCAATAGCTCCTAAATGCAAATCCCTTGCAGAGCCAGTGGTGAAGTGGCTCATTTGCTTTTTAGTTGTGTTGCCTCTGCAAGATGCAAATTATCAGTGAAGCTTTGCAATAAAACCTGGAATGGTTAATAATGCAAAGCAGACACAGAGTGAAGGCAGAACAATAATTTATATAGGCTTTATGAATGCCATATTTTGTGGGAAAGATTTTCCTTTATTTTTCAAAGACAAAATGATGAAAACTGGTATTGGGTTTCTTATCCTGTTTTGAGAAAAATCTCTGAAAATTCACTTTATGCAAGGGAATGAGCTGTTACATATTGATGGTAAGACCTCTGTATTTCAGTGAATGCTGGAAATCAGGCAGTATCATTCAGCTGTAGCTCCAGAACAGGGATCAGACTTCTGTTGCTCTGACAGAGGAACAGCTCTACTTTATCCAGCTCAACAGCTTGTTTTTTTTTTTCATCAGGAATCTGAAAAGAAGCATCACCATCCTGGAGTGCGAACTTGCAGTCTGTGCTCTCAGGGTCTCGCAGGAATTCAGGCTGCTTAATTTTCAGCTCTAACCCAAACACCTCTGGTCACAGCAACCACATACCATGACCTGCTCTTTTTAAAGACACATATGGTGAAAAGGCCAATTAAAGCCTCCTTTTAAAGACAGCCAATACCCAAAGCAATGCTGGAAACCAGCTGAATCTTGCCCAGGATACTCATCATTACTAAACATGTTTGTTTCCTGGGATGTTATTTTTCTAAAGCAAAACCTATCTTGTATTCTTAGCCTATTTCCTAAAGAGGTTTGAACCCTGTGAAACTTTTTTTTCCTCTTTGTACAAGAAGTACAACAGACCCAGTGGCAGCAGGTTGGTCCATATTTGGAATAACTTCCCAGTTGTTGTTATAGCTGGTATTATTTGAAATGAAAACGTCCTTCAGAGTTCACTATTTATTAGGCACCAGAGGACACTCTGCTTGGTTTCTTTCCTAACTTATTTTTAATAGTCAGAAAAGTTTTTTGGAATCTAACAGGCTGAAGCTTTTCTAGATTCATTTCATGAAACCTTCACATATACCTTAACATCTAGAAAGGCAGGCCCTTCTGCTGTAGCCTTACAGAAAGTCAGTAGGAAAGAACTAGAAGGCACAAATCTGAGAATCCAAATTTGATTGACTCCCAGGATCAAGGAATAGCCTGTTTTACAGGATTTTGTTTAGGAAAATTTTACCTTTAGGTTTAAAACTATTTTTCTCTTCCTTAAGAGGATGAGCAGCTTTGCTAAGACAAACAGAGCTCATGCTTTGGCCAGTGTGTCTTCTTCTCACTTGCTTTTGGGACTGAGCTTATTCCTGTGGAATTACTGATCCTGTGTGTTCACAGATCCTGAGGTGGAAATCCAGCTAGCCCTAAGCCACGGTGAATGAAGTCCATTTACTGTGCATTTGAAACAATCCTGAATAAAAGAGGGGACAACAACAACGCCCCTGTACTTCTCCTGGATCATCACAGCGTGTCACCCTTGCTCCACGTGTTGCTCTGCTGGGTTGCACTTGTAAGGAGCTGAAAAGGGGATGAACCAGCAGTGCAGGAGTTATCATGTTGGAATCTGACCTTTCTCATTGCTGACTGGCTTGTTCTCATTCAGCTCTTCATCTTTCCAGGAGAATATGCAAACACTGGGCAAGAGCTCAAAAGTCCCTACATATGTTGGCCCTTCCTTGTCCTCAAAATATTCAAATAGTTTGAAGAAAAAAAAAAGAAACAAAACAAAAAAACCCACAAAACCTGTAGTATGTACTAAATATCAGAAACTCTAGATTTGAAGAAAGGGGCAAATATAGACACCATTAGCATATGATCATGACCCAAAAGACTTGCCTGCAGTCCAGGTCACTTTCTGACACTGGTGCTTCCAGTTTGATCACAAAACAACCAGAATTAAAGAATCACTTTTTTCGTGCAAACTTATTTAAATTAGACACAGATTTAGTTTCAATGCATTGACAAGCAGTGGAACTGTGGAGGAAACTGTGACCACAGGTCAAGTCATGCTTCACCAGCCCAGTCTCCTTCTGTCACAAGGTTACCCACTGAGTGGGTGAGGGGAAAGCCCTGCTGAGGTTGCATCTTGATTCCTGTGTTCAGTTTTAGGACCCTTATGGCAAAAAAGACATTGAGGTGCTGGAGCATGTCCAGAGAAGCTCAGTGGAGTTGGGGAAGGGTCTAGAGATTAAGTTGTGAGTGGCTGAGGATTTTGTATCCTGGAGGAAAGGAGGATCCAAGGCGACCTTATCATTCTCTACAATGACCTGAAAGCAGATGGCAGGAAGGTGAGTATGGATCTCGTCTCCAGAGTAACAAACAACAAGAGTAGAAGCAATCCAAGAGTACAAGAACAGAGGGAGGAGGAGGATTTTGACTCTGCACAAGGAGACATAACTCTTTGTTGCAAGAAAACTCAGAGTATCACACATGAAACACATATGCACAGAAAACACCTCTCTTCTCCACCTAAGCCAGTAATATCCACCTACAGTCCCCGTGTTCCTTTTGATTACAGCTTTGGAGGGCCTGGTCAAGGGTCTCCTTAGTCCAGAGAGCCCCAGGGGGCTCCTGTAGCTGGTTTTGCCTAGCATGGGGACACCCAGTACCTGCCAATCCCAGCAGTGGGGACCAAGGCTGGGTCTTGTGGGCTGGGAGATCCAGCTCTGGGGGTTTCAATATCATGTAGGGTGTGTCAAACTGGAAGCTGTGCCAGGGACATCACTAGGCAGCCCCAGTCCCAGCCCCAGTGCACTTGGATTCTGCAGACAGTGAGTGCAGATGCAGGGGGAATGCTGAGCTGGATGAGGGCTGGGAAAGATGCCCTGAGAGGAAAGAGGGACTTGGGGATCTCAGTGTTGCAGGTGCCCAGAGAGGCTCCGGGGATATTCCAGGTGCTGCCACCACTCTGTTCGCTCCACTTTCTCCAGGCCATGAGTCTAACAACCACTCCTGGCTCTGCTGGGCATCTTACCCAGCCTGAGGCTGAAGCACCAGTTTGATGAGCCCACAGCCAAAGGGATGCAGGAACATGAGACATATCTGCGTCAGGAGATGACTCGTCTCCTGCAGGAGATTGAGGGGAGCAGTGGCACCATGGAAACCCTGCTCTCTCCTGCACTGAAACAGCAGTGGCTGCTTTGGGGCAGTGCAGCAGTCCTAGTTCTGGGTCTGCACAGTATGGGCTGCAGGCTGGTCAGGAGAAGGAAGCCTCAGGAGCCTCCTCAGTTGCTTACACTCTTCTGGCCTCACAGAAGACATCTGTGAGGTTGGAATCAGGCTGACTGTATGATGTTTGTCAGTGCTGAAGTCTTCAGTTAGTGATTTACAACTCATTTGTGAAGCCTCACAAGATTCAAACAAGTGTCTATATGGTGGCACTGATAATCTGCCAACAGCTCTTTTGTACAACAAAGTCCTATCAGTTGTTTTCTATTTTCCAAGTGTTTGTTTTTTTCTTTTCAGCCAGTCCCACCTCCCCTGTCATAACGGATGTGGAATCTGGAGATTTGCCCTTTTCCAGGGAAATCATTGTATTAGAAACAACACTTGGCATGAAACCCAGGGGCAGGTACTTGGGCACACAGAAACAGCAGCACTGCAGATATGAGCAATGCAGACCCGAGGCTCCAGCACCACATCCTTCCTGGCTTTTAGAACATGTTGATCTGCAGGCACTGTGCTGTCTCTTCCAGCAAAGCCAGAATGGCTCCCCAGGGAGCAATATCAGACTTCTGGAGCTGCAGCTCCTGGTCACAACAACACTTTCTGGTAGCAGGAGATGAACTGCAGGAGCCGAGCAACAAGGGTCGAGCCATGCCTCACACCAGGGTCAAGATGTGTCCTTGATTTCCTCTTAACCACCTCAGGTTGGTGTCTGGAGGGAGCTGTCCCTAGTTCCCCTCAAAGCCCTAAAAAAATGCTTCTGAGACAGAGAATGCATTGGTTTGCTTTCCTCTTACATCCTCTCTTCCCTGAGGAGAACTCCTCAAGCCAGTGAAAGGAAAGGGTTTGGGCTGCCTATGTGAATACAGAACAAGCTACATGTTTTCATTAAGAAATACTAATTAAGAAATTTTCACTAAGGAAAGCTGCTGCTGTAATGGAAAGGTGTCTTAAAGGACAATCTGACTAATGCAGGGTGTAACATATGTCTGCAACAGCAAACAACATGAAGAAGTTGATGAGCAAAGTCCCAGGCTGTATGACTCCATCCTTTAACCCCTCAGAACTCGCTGCTGGAGCAGGATCAAATCCCTGATCCACTCCAGAATATGCATCTCAATGGAGAACTCTAGAGACAAAGAGAAGGCACATTGTGACACAGCACTCTCTGTGATAGCAACAAACCCAAACAGCCTTTCTGAGGAGAACTGAGCCCTTTCTGAGCCCTGTTCCCCTGATAAGACTTAGAGGTGAGTCTCACCCAAGGTCTGCAGCTCCACTCCCCTGGTGGGGATGTGGGAGCACGCCATGAGGGGATGCTGTGGCCCTTGAGGGGATGTTGTGGCCATGGAGAGGATGCTGTGCCTCACAGAGAGTGACACATGGAGGGATGCCCACAAACTCTCTGATTTCAGCCTCATAGATGTCTTCTGGGAGACCAGAACAGCTGACTCTAAGCTGATGAGTAGACCCCTGGAAATTCCCTTGCCTGGCTGCCACAGAAAGCAGGACTAGAGCTGCTGCAGAGTGCCAGCTCCGGGTCCTGCCTGCGCTTGGCAGTGAGTTGCCATGGCTACAAAGTGAGCTACTTTGAGGGGGAAAAGATAAGATCTCGCCTGGCTACCAGTCTGCAGCTATCCTGAGAGCCGTGGCAGTGCCTTGTGCAAAGTGCCCCAGTGCAGGGGAAAGCTGCCTCCCGTTTCAGGGCTTCGAGGTCCCAGGTGCTGCAAAAGAACTTTGGAGCAGGAAAGTGAAGTCATCCTGAGCTGTTATAAGAATTGAGGAAGAGCTGATCACTTTTGCCAACTTCACTGTCATTGGTGGGCTCTTGTCCCGTTCCCTGGCCAGCTGCTGGCACAGGAAGAGCTGTGTCTGTCCCCACCATCTACATCTCCTGGGCACCACTGAGCTGATGGACAACGAGAGTGTCCAAGGGCCACATCCAGAGCTTTGTCTCGCTCCCGAGCATGACTCGGCAGGCTCATCATTCCCTCACTGTAAAGTGCACCTCTGCCTCAAGAAGGCTTCTTTTAGCTAACTGCAGCCAGGAACTGAAAGCATTGTGTTAGGTGTGAAGTATGAGCACAGAGCTGCATGTAGGAATCTCTCGGTTACTTGTTCTGCCTCCAAAAATAAGGAAAAACAAAGTGCAAAACAAAAAAAGGAAAAAAGAAGAAAGAAAAGGAAGAGGAAAGGAAAAGAAGAAGAAAAAGAAAAGAAAAGGAAGAGGAAGAGAAAAAGGGAAAGGAGAAGGAAACAGAGTAAAAATTAAAAACAAATTAAGCAGATCCCATGCCTTCACCAAGTGGCACGTATTTTAAGTGTTACAAGAGATAGACTACGCCCCATGACTACATTCCCTTTTCTGCCAGTTTGGCTCTAGTTTTCAATTAGTAGTAAGTGAATTAAAAAAAATAATTTAAAATTAAGCAGGCTCTGTATTACTGGCATAGCAGCAGTGTCCTCGCATATATACTGGCAGAATAAAAAAAAATGCAATAAACTTTAATTGCAGTCAGTTCTGAGGTCAGCATACTGATGCTTTTATTTATCGCAGTGAACTGCTACAGTGCTGCCTTTTACCAGTTAAAACTGAAGTATGAAAATACAGGACGCATCTGACAGGGACCACAGCAGTTTGCTCTCTCTCTCCACTGTAAGAGGACTGATATTTTCCCCACAAGTCTCTCCCCACATGACCTGAGAACAGCCTGGACACTGATTTCACAGAATGATTTTCATTTTTTCTCATTTCCCAGCCCTGCTGCATTCTATCTCAGGCCCAACCTGATGGCAATCCTTCACTTCCAGCAGCAGGATCCATCTGACCATCTCTTTGGATGAGGCAAGCTCTAGAACCTCTTTACAGAAGCAAAAAAACCCACTGGCACATCACCAGTGGTCTTTACAACCAGATGAAGAATTGGAAGGAAAAATAGACCTTAAAAGTCTATATTTCCCCCTGTAGCTGTAAGAAGCTAAATACAACAATTAAGTCATATTAAAAGGACATTGCATAATTTAAAGATTCCTACCACTCTTCTTTGCCTCCTCTTCCAAAATTTATAGAAATAATGACATAGACCAAATCTGAGTGACAGGTTGTCTTGGTTCAGGGCAAATTTGGGAGCAAACCTCCAAAGGGGTTCCTCTAGAAAACAAATTCAAGAGGACTCTCTTTTAACTCATTCAGGAAAAAGATTTCCTCACAGAGAAGTAGTAAAAAAAATTGTTTATTTAAGAGGCAAAGCAGTCCCCAGCACAACAAATGAACAACACTAAACAACAAAACCTCTCATCACTCCCAAGAGATGACCAATCCAGCCAGTCTCTGCCGTGGGTGCAGCTTGGCTCACTCAGTCCGTGTCAGTCCCTGGCACTGGGAAATTCTGGGCACAGGCCAGGCTTGGGGGGACACAGGTCTGAGCTCTCAGTGCTCTTCTGGGTTTAGTCCACAGCAGGTCTGAGCTCGCAGTGCTCTTCTGGGATTTAGTCCAGAGCAGGTTCAAACAGTTCCAAGAAAAAGGAAAAAAACCCACAGTCAAGAGAACTTCTCTGCCTCAGCTAGCCAAAAACTAACCAAAAGCAAAGGAGAGCTCTCTCCCACTGTCTGCACTGCAGACAACAGAGGCTGTGTGAGGGAAAGCTGAAAACTCTTCCCTTGATGTTTTGAAAACCACCACCTCAGACATTCCACCACTTTTCCTTCACTCTCAGATCCAGTTTTAAAGGTGCAAACCTAATTTCTGAGCTAAACAGATGAACGGGAATACAATTCAGCATCAACCCAGAACACAGGTGGAAACAAATTCAGGCAAGGCAAGGTAGTAACAAAAACTTTTGTGTTTTCAATCTCAGAAATTATTAGGTGAACTTTCTTTGCCTAAGAAACTATCTTGAACAACATAAATATAGAAGTTCTGCTACACATTCGAGAGAGTAGGGTCCCACCCACTGGGCAGGGAAATGTGCACCCCAATTTCCTGGCCAGCTCACTTTCAGAATGCCTCTCACCACAAGAACTGGCACTGCCAACATGGTTATTTGTGCCTTCAGTCACTTCTCAAGCTTTTAATTTATATTAACAAATTGGAGACTGAAGCTTGAGGCTACTTTACTATTTGAGTTAATATTGCCTGTGTCTCCTCCCACATTTGCACAACAGAAATATAAAATGGATTTACATGTAAATAACCAGATTTTCCCCCCACTTTTCCTTACATGTCACACCATACACAGTGCCTCACAGACAAGGCTCTCTACATGCAGGAAAGGGGACAAGACTTCCAAAAACATGATTATCTTCACTTGTTTTTGTAACAAGTTTTGCTGCTGCAGACGGTAAGAGGGAGCTGTAAGCTCTGGCAGCAGACAGGATGAAATGAAACATGGGGAGGAAATGAGTCACAGCCCCAGAGGGGCAAAGGGAGTTCCCCAGAGAAGAGACAGCAGAAATCAAAGCCTGCTGTCCTCCTGGGGCAGCCTGAACAAGAGGAGACACAAGCTGGGACAAAGTGTACCACTGGACAGGAGAACCCACCAGTATCATGTCACTGATTCTTGGAGCCATTTTGAGCTGTGAAAGGGCTGTGTAGGTCTAAGAGCTTAAATTCCTCAGATTCAGTCTTTCTGCCACATCTTTCAGTATTTCTCAGTACAGTAGGGTGATGCTTGAGACTGTCAGAAAAAAAGATGAATAATATAATTCAACCAAAGAATGAACCTGCACTGCCATAGGATTATTCGAAGAATCCAGTACTCATTAAAAAAAAAAAAAAAAAAAAAAAAAAAAAAAAAAAAAAAAAGCTGAAAAGCATTGTGGTGAAATTCATTGGGCAAAGTCTAGAAATGTTTAACAGACATCTTCAGCTGTGAAAGATAAGTGTATAAAGTCTAGTAGCTCTTGGGTGCGTGGTGTAGCTGATTTTGGGGTGTTTTATAGAGCCCTGGTCCACACGGTGAGGAGATGAAGAGGAGGGGAGGCAGTGCAGCTCCGCCGACAGGCGGGAGACTCCCCCAGCAGCACAAGCACAGTAGTGCCCAACTTGTCCCTAATACGTCGTTTCTCTGCTCAGAAATTCAGATTCGAGCTAGAATGACTCTTAAGAATCTTCCCGCACAGGATTTCAGGCGAGACAAACAAGAAAAACAAGAGTACAAGCACAGTCTTGTCAAGAGGTCTGCGAGGCGGAGCCTGGCTCATCTGCAGAGTCAGGGTGGGAAAGTTTCAGCTTTAACAACGCTGCTCCGCCACAGTCCGGGCACAGCTGAGGGCGAGTCACGCCTTGTGCATCCTACGAAAAGCTGCTCTGTAAACACGCAGACAACGAGGAGCAGCGGGGAACGGCTGGATAGCGGTCAGAGGGAGGAAAATAATCCAGCGGCCAAGCACCTACTCCGTCCGACCCTGGGAGCAGGGTGCCTGCCCCAGAGATAAACCACTGTCCAAGAAAAAGGCTGCTCCCCGCGTCAGACCACTGCCATCATTTCCTCAGGCTCCCCTACAGCGCTGTGGAATTTTCCTCTGAATTTTGTTTTGTGGACTGTAATATTTCTCATGCCCAGAGGAGTCCTGGTTCCCCAGGGATTCTCTCTTCGGAATGCGAAGCCAGTCGCCCGGCTCTTGCTGCAAACCTACTCATTTCGGCAGCAGGGGCAGAGGTTGTGGAGGAAATGTCTGTGCCAGCCTCACTGCACAGATACAGGCACGCTGACACTGAACTCTTTAAACTCCTTGTTCCTTACAAATTTCCAGCCTGCTTGCAACCAC
The DNA here is from genome assembly GCA_032173965.1 of Sitta carolinensis. Classification (NCBI taxonomy): domain Eukaryota; kingdom Metazoa; phylum Chordata; class Aves; order Passeriformes; family Sittidae; genus Sitta; species Sitta carolinensis. Next base: position 2,420,025 of record CM063313.1, on the reverse strand, counting down.
CGGCAGCAGGTTTGGGGTTTAAAAGGATCAGTTACCTTTTGGCAAGAGTGCACAATGCTGGCAGAGCTTTATGGAGCCTTTCTAAAAAGTGCTATCATGATTTATCTTTTTTTTTTTTCCTACAGCAGGAAAGGGGATTTTCACAGGTGCAGGTATCTTAACCTGGCTCATGCAAAGTACTGTTTCCACACTTCAGTGTTGCAGAAATAATGTTTTTGGACTTGATCTAAAACTCACTGAGTGGCAGTGGAAAGCTAATACTTGCAGTGAGGTTTGAAGCTGATCCCTGGAAAGAACAAGTGACCACATCTCCTCCAGCTGTGGTAAATTCTGAGGAGGAGAATTTTGACTTCCTGGTGTCCCTAGTAGGTAGGCACTTGCACTCATACTGTGCTATTTGCAAAAAAGATCTATTTTGAGAGTCTAGAGAGCAGGATGCATTTATTTCCTCATTCAACACCATTATTTTCACCACATTTAAAAATTGCATATTAATTATTTAGCTTATTACTCCACCCCAAAGCTGCTGTGCTGCTGCCCTGGTGCCTCAGGAGAGCTGAGCAGGACAGATATGTCACAGAGCTCACTGATGTTAGTAACAACAGAGTCATGAGGGGAGCAGCAGGCATGGGATAAGGGTGTCATCCACGTCCCAGCATGGATCCCAGACCCTCTCCCCTGCCAGGGAGCTTCTCTGCTCTTCATCCAGAAGCAGTCTGGAACTTTGGACACAGGGCAGGGGTGCTCTGCTGGTGCCAGGGCAGAGCACGGCATCACCGTGGGCAGGGCTGGCCAGGCTGATTCTGGAAGTACAACCCTGGGCACAGAGTGTCTGTCCCGTACAGTGCATTCACAAGCCACTCCACACAAAACAAATTAATTTCCTCAAGCAGAGTACTTCCCGTCACTCCTCTGCTACTCCGTGGTGACTTGAATTACTTTGGATTTTGCAACATTTCGGGCTGCTGTATACAAAACCTAAGTTCCCACAGAACCACCGTGCATTTGTCACCTGTCCACGTTTGCAGCACATGTTTGGTGTGTCTGCAGATGGAGTTTTGTCACCTTCACAACAGGCCAGGGCACTGGACAGCTCCAGGGTGGTCGCTGCCGACAGGGAGCAGAACATCAACTCAGCTCACAGGGCTGTCTGGCCCCATCAGCCTGCCTCTGAGAAGCAGCATGTGGCTCTGCATAAAAGCAACAGATTTGTGGGTTTGTGTTGTTCAAAACCTCCCCCCCTTCCTGTCACAGCTTATAATGATTTGCATGTCAGCTGCATGTAAATCGTGCTGAGTTGCTCTACCAAGTGGTTTCACCACAAATCAAGGTCTCTGCTCTCCTGTGCTCTCTCTTGCTTCTGAACATACAAGGAAATGGATTTTGTCGCAGTGCAGGGCTGCCCCACTGCACATCTCAGGGCAAACACAAACACAGTAGATTAAAAGAGCAAAGAGGAACTGAGAACTGCTCCCAAGGGAAAGCAGTGTGGGCTGAAGTGTGGAAGCTATCCACACTTTGCCTACATTAATGCCGTGTCTGATTTCAGAGGAACAAGAGCAGGAAGGGAGGCTGCTGCAAGCAGGGATGTCCTTGGGCAGTCAGAGCCTTTCACCTTGCCAAGCTGCAATGAGTGCTGTGGCCCTGGCGCTCACTTATCTATGGTTCAGCTCAATGCCCATTCAATCTGCTTGCTATTTTAACTACAAAAAATGTCTGCTGCCTTCAGAGCAACACACGGCTGGAAAATATTTTTCATGCTACCCATGTTTCCTTTCCAAGCAATTCCAGATCCATGTTTTCATGCATTTCTGAAGCAAGAAATAATTTACTGCAAAGCAGTGTCGAAATTTCCCATAAAACATTCCTCTGCTGGCCTGCCCTTAGTTTGGCTTCCTTTGTGTTGTTCTGACTGGAAGTTGTGCTTCTTAAGAGGCACCAAGTGTGGTATTCACCTAAGAAAAGACCTGTGAAACTTTTTCTGTAGGGAGCCATCATGCCAATGATGGAGGAGAACTTAGAAAACATATGAAGAGGGAAGTAGTGACAGAGCAGTGGATATAATGGATTCAGGATGCAGGCTGTAAGCAGATACATGGTTGTTAATATTAACGCAGCATTTAACATATTAATATCACTCTCAGATGAGGCACTAGTTAATCAAGTTATACACAGGATGAACCAGATGCTGACAAGGCTGACAAATGCTCCACATCCACCAACCCCCATCCAGCCAATCTGCAATTATTGAGCAGACAGATCCCAGCATTGTCATTTCCCTGCCTCTCAACAGGAATTTCTTGTTAGCCAGAGGTTTTTTTTTTCATACCCTGTCACAAGTGCAGAAGGAATCACTGTGGAAGTACTCCAGTAATTACTGAGATTTTATTTCACAGGCCACTGCTGAAAGAATACAAGAAGAATCAGAAAATAATTTAAGCTGGAAAAGACCCTTGAGATCATCGGGACCAACTGTTAACCCAGCACTGCTAAGCCCAACACTAAACCATGTCCCCAAGTGCCACATTTACATGAGTTTTAAATCCTTCCAGGGATGATGACTCCACCCTTGCCCTAGGCGGCATCACTCTCCAAACACCATAGGATCACAGAAGAATTTTCAAACCCTAGGAGGAAGCAAAAGAGATATTTCGTAGTCCTGGCAAAAGAGCATTTTGTGTTTTATAACAACCATCACTGCGCATTTTTTTCCCAGAGGCACAGTCCTGAAAACTCTTAAGGAACAGCTGCAAAATCTTTTTTTTGTATTGCAGGGTCATGGCCACTCTGTGCTGCTTCTGTCACTGACAGCTACAGGTGATATCCAGCTATAGGCTGCTGCTCTGATAACCCTTGCAAAAGCTGAGTGGAGGCAGGTGGAAGAAGTTTTTGCCTCACATTCCTAGCTCTAGATGATCTCCAAGGTTTCTGTAAAAATTCTACCTTACACTAACATTTTGCTGCGTAACCTCATTGCAAATTTATTATACCTGTCAGTGCTGTTTTGAGTTATTCTTCTTCAGTGTTTAGTCATTAGTCCTCTATTCTACCTGTGAATCATGGGAACATTAGTGGTGTAGTGCATTATATCTTACACTTGTACAAAATAATTGCAAGATATTTATGCATGTATGCACACTATAAATAAAGTAGTTGAGAATTAGCTATAATTTTGCTTTTGGATTAGTTATAAACTGTATTTTAATCTAGCCTGGGCTTTTGCAGCCTTCATTGCATGTGTATCTGTGCAGGGATTAGACAGTGAGAAAAAGAATAGACAAACCAAAACATAAGTAGGGATGTGATGACATGTAAAACTTTACCTTCATCACACTGGCATCAAAAGTCATGCACTGCACCTTTACAAACCAAAGCAGACAATTTTTAACTTCTTTTATCGGATGAATTTCAGAAAGCCACGACTGTTTTTTCACAACCCTCCCTCAGGGGAGCCGCTTAATACCAAGAATCTCAGGATACGTTTCACCTGAAGAAGGGTATTGCCCTGAGGGGAACATTGTTCACCTTGATGATTAAGGATAAGTGCATTGTGGCACTGGAGGGAATGCTATCAGTCTCAAGCAAATCATTGTTTCTGTAGCAAATGGAGACTAAGTGGGAAAATGTCCAAGGAGTACATGGAATGTTTAATCTCTTGCATGCAATTTATGATTTGGCACAGATCAAAGCACTTTCCAAAAATTTGCACATTGACAATGTAAACTGTACTTAAAAGCTATGAGTTTTATTGTGTTAACATGGATTTGTATTGATTTTGAAACCCCACTGTATAAAGAGTTCAAAATCTATTTCTAAATACACAAGGCTTTTCTGTCTCACCTCTCACAGAACTCACCAATCTGCAATTTCTACCTACGAGACTACCCTAACCTTACAGCATAATAACCCAAGATGAATGGTATTGTCACTTACATATGTACGACTCTTTACAAATCAGGCTTATAAAAATCAATAAAGCCTAGTTCATATATTTTTCTGTATTTTCATAATTCAGTTTACACCTGAGGGAACGTACCTCATATTGGGAGTTCTTTTCAGATAAAGCCAGCAGAAAGATGTGAGCTGCAGGCTGGCCACTCCTGCATAGCTGCAATGTTTGACATTCACTGGGGCAACGCCTCACTCATCATGCTGCTCTTCTTTTTGGACTCACTTTAAGGTCACAACCTCATCTGGATCTATATCCAGTCCAGAAAAATGCCCGTGGTTTGCTAAAAGCCTAATTTATAGTGTGGTTTTCAAGCCAATTACCATTAATTTCTGCTGACTCCTAGAATTGACAGGACCCTTTGACTTCCCCAGCAGAAACTGGGAAGAGATGAGAGGACCAAACACACATGGGTGGAACATGTCCTGGATGATGTAGGTTACAATTTAATTTTTTTCCCCTCATGTTTGTATATGATACATTGTACTAAACTTTGGGATGTGTTGCATTTCATTGAAAAGAAGGATAGATAAAAATTTTCATACATATCACCCAAATCTGACTCCAGAAATTATTCAAGATTAATTTTGAAATGTTTTTGGTTTATAATAAAAGTTCAGCTCAGTATTTAGGGAACTACAAAATATCAAACCTCAAGGAAGACTAATTTTCTCTCCATGTCAAAGTTTTTGTCTTCTGTCTGAGGGGAGAAAATCTCCACTCAGCAGTGCAATGGAGTCAGCAGAAAATCTTCAGGCTTCACTAAACTAGCAGAGGACATACAATTCCTATAATAAAAGATTTTTATAATGTGCAAAAGTATATGTATCCATAGATAAGGAAAGAAATTTTTTTTTTCAATGGTAAGGATTGTCATTATTGCTTTCTGGAGCAAGAACATCATCAAACTAGGCTGACCAACAAACAGAATTTCTATAACTTAAAATTCCGATTTCCATTTACTGAACATTCTGTGAACAAAAGCAGTAGAAGAAATGAAATGTACTTGCCCATCTTTGTTATCGTGGGAGTGATAAAACAGGGTGGGACTGAACGCATCAAATTAAAAAGAGAGAAAAAAGTAAATCCCGATGGTTTTGGGTTTCAGAGAAAGAAAAGAGAACAAAAACTTGCAATGAGTTTCTTTGTAAACCACATGAAAAGGAAGAAACAATTTTTTAAAAAAAAAATATTTGTTTAACTAGTTTTTATACTTAGAATCTTTTAAACTACCCTAGTTAAAAATCCAGTTACACAAGAGATTCTGTACTTTATTTTGAAGATTTTGTGAATGACTCATAAGCTTGCAGTCATACCATTATGCAAGTTATATTAATAAAATATGTATGCTTGGCAAAAATTTCATCCCATCCTGCCAGAATTTTGAGCACCTTTTTATTGGGAGGCATTTGACGTCAACTGGTGCCCTTTGGAGATGAGGTATGATAGAGAAACGAGTCTGTGATGCTCCATTCCAATTTTAGACTCCTAGTACCTTGAATTACATGGAAATGTATCTCCATGACTATTAAAAAATTCTTTTTTAATACTTGTTTGCATCACACATCATTGCAATAAAGAACAACCTGTGTGTTCCTGATGTGGTCACCTGCTCTTTTTCCAGCCAATTAACATTGAGAAAACTGATGTTTGTGCTATCCATCATTTCTTGCATCCGTTTCTGATCAGCCCTGCGCAGAACTCCATGGCTAATGCCATGTAAAATCTCAGCAAGCCTCAGTGGATTTGTTCACTTGCAGATGTTCTGAAGGAATAAGTAGAAACCATGACAGAAAACATAGTGCAGTTTTGATAACACTCACTTTTATGCTGCTGCAAGCTGCAAGGAGAACTTATTTTTTCCTAATTAAAGATATTAAGTGTCAGACTGACTTAATTACTTACTAGAGACTGCTCCACTCAAATTCTAAAATCTTTACACAAATGACTAAACTGTTGGAGTGGTGTTCAGGTCTGAAATATTTAAAAAGCTGACTCAGGCATCCATCAGCTGACTCTCCTTCTGTCAGACAAACAACAACCTGTTTTTCCATCCCCAGGTAAATATGTGCACCCTACATCCTTTATATGTTTCTCTCAACTAGTTAAGAGTAAACAAAGGAAGAAATTGCCAATAAACAACGGTTTCTTGAAGCAGTGACAAGCTAGATGAGTCTTCTAAAAGAAGCAAAACCGCCAGGCCCTAGGCCCTTAAGCAAGATGTCCTTGCAAGGCTGGATAGAGTCCAGTCAGTTTACAAAACATTGCAACAACTGCAGGAACTGGGGCAAGTGTCTGGGCAGCTCCTTTCCTTCCCGCAGTAGCGTTCAGACCTCATTTATAAACTGAACCTACAAGCAGAGCTGGAATGGGTGATGTGCTTCTGGGTCAGCAGAACCCTGAATGTCCAGCATGATGCAGGCTGACATCATTGAGGGCTTCATGTGTTAACTGCCCTGTCCTTGTTAAGCTCCACCACTCCAATTACTGTCAGCTCCAGTTGTTTGTCATCAGGCACGTCGCAGTGAGATGGGAGAAATTTCCTGAGGGCTCCCTGGAGCCCTCTGCAGCAGGGAGGGTCTGCTGCCTGCAGATCAAGGAATGCAGCACAATCTGTTAGACCTGTCAGAGTGACCCCAAGCAAACCCGCACATACCAGCCCCATGTAGAAACCGTGCATTTTAAACATGGCCTCCACCTCCTCTGGAGTACCTTGCCTATGTGTCAGGTTGAAACACTTCAGAATCAGCCATAAATCTGCATGGATCTAATCAGAAAGGAAAAAATCTCTCTGCAGAACATGGCCATTTCCCAAGGCCTCGAGGGGAGACCTCAACCACTTCTCTCGGGTCTGACAGCCAAAGGCCTAGGCACTAATTGGGTTTACAGGCTCCCTACCATGTGGATTAGTCCTACTGCCTCTTCCCCAAGGAAACAGGTGACAAGAACTCCCTAAAGACTGGGACACATTTCCTTCCTCCTGCTGACAGACAAGGTCTCTTGACTCAAGAATGTGTTCAGGAGCTGCTGCTGTTACCCCTTCAGAGTAGTGCAACTCATCCAACAGTTGTTCCACCCATCCAGCCTGAGCCTGGGGTTCCGTGGCACAGAACACCCCAAACACCTACTTCTTTTACTGCACTCAACCTGGCAAGACAAATTAGTCAAACTGTGCCCATTCCTGCACACAATACCTGTGTTTTCCATTTTATAACCAGACCTGCAATAAATCCCCTGGACATGAGGATAACACCACATCAACCCACAGGATGCATGGCTAGCTTCCAAACCAAGCAAGTTTGTGTGGTGGGAATGAGTCCACACCAAGGTGATGGCCAAGGCTGGAGCCAGCAGAGAAGCTGGGGTGGCACAGCTCTAGAGGAGCTGGAACAGGAGCCAGAGGTTGGGATGCAAAGGCCGGGGAAGGAGGCTGTCATAGCAACATGGTGCTCAGTTTGGAGGAAAGCTAGTAGAGAAACCAGAGGGAGGCTGGGGAAGAGCCGGGCGCTGGAGCAGCCCCAAACACCCTCCGCCCTGCTCCATCCTGGGGGAAGGGAAAATCCTCACTGGGTGCTGCCATGGAGCCTGGAGTGCCTAGGGTCGGCTTGGGTCGACATCCAAGCGCTTTTCCAAGAGGAATGACTTTTGTGAGGAGAAGCTAGTCTGCGCGCTCTTCTCCCCCCCGCCCCAAACAACGCTGTTTTAAAGAAAAGCCACGAACACTACAGCTGAGTACCGTCCTGCCACGCTGCTATGAGGCCAGGCCACCGGCTACCCGTGCCTCATCCCGGTCCCGCACCCCCTCTGGCTCCCCCGTCCCGGCTCGGCCCCGGCAGGAAGGGGAGGGACCGAGGGCCGCCTCAGCCGCCCGTGGCGCTGGGAGCCAGCGGCAGCCCCCACTCCTCTTCCCCGGGACCGGCATGTCGGCGCCCGGGCCGGGCGGGCAGCCGCTGCCCGCGGCGGTAAGGCGGGCTCGGGGCTGCGGGCAGGGGTGTGGGGAGGGCGGCGGTGCCGCTCCGCGCTGCCCCCGGCGCCCCGCGGCCGCGGCGGGGGAGCGGCTCCGCGCCGGGCGCCGCCCTGGGCGCGTCCCGGGCGCGCCCGGGCAGTGCTGGCCAGGAGAGCAGCCGCAGCGCCATGGCTTTCGCCCGCTGGTGGTACGCCATGGTGAGTGCGGGGGAGAGCCCCGGCAGACCACCGCGGTGGGCAGCCGGGAGCTCCACGGGAGCGGCTGGCGGGGGGCGGGATGCTCCCGCCGCTCCCCAGCGTTCGGGGTGGAGAAGGGGGTAAGGAAAGGGGGCTGCGGTGCTGCTGGAGGCGAGACAGCGCTTTCTGGAAAAAAAAAAAAAAAAAAAAAAAAAGGCCCAGTACTTCAGGTCAGGTGGAAGCGCGGTGCGCTTCAGCAGTCCTTCTGCATCCCATCCGCTCAGAGAGCGACACAGAAAACGGGAACTTTTGGTGCTGTTAGCAGTTTTCGTCGTCACCCGAATAACGCAGGCTCGCGGGGTGATGAAACCGCACCAGAACGTATAAGACAGGATCTTATGTGGGAATGTTCCTGTTTTGGGAAAACTGCGCTGCGCCTTTTTCCAGGAGCATGTTCTTCGCTTCCAGGTGGGTGGTGGTGGTGCTGACGGGCAGAGCCGTGGCTTGCCAGATCCTCCCTGAGCAAACCACAGCTCTCTGACGGCTCCGTGTGGCTTGGATGGACTTGGATCGCTGCTCATTACTGTGACGAACCCGCGACTGCTTTAAAAGGCCTTAAAAAGCCTTTAAGAGACCTTTATGGTTTATTACGTGTAGGAGGAAGCAGTCGGTCTCTGTATGGAATGGTGAAAAGAAAAAGTTTTCATTCTGTTAAAGTTTTACAGAAAACATATGTTGTGAAATGCTGGTTTCAGAGAAGTTATCACTTTAATGTATTTTCTAAATATATGATCAGGTAGACAAAATATCTTGAAGTTATAACTGTACTTTTAAGTTGCTCCACATAGCTTGGATCGGTGTTTTAGCAGTGTTTTCAGGTATCAGTCATGTCGAGTCAAATCAGTGTGGTAGAGATAACACGAAAACACAAAGGGGAAAGTTTGAGAATTACTGCATTAAACTATGGAACAGTTATAAAAGGTCTCATCAGCTCTGTGTCATTGCATCCAGGGGGAGAAAAGATATCAAGATATGGTTATGTATGATCAGGTAAGAAAACTACTCCCACAGCTGCTCTTTTGGAAACCCCTGGTTGTGGTTTTTGGCACTTGTGGGCCTCGACGTGGGTCTGGCGTTCTCTCCCATGAATGTGATTCACACTGGGGCCTCGACTGAGGCAGGAAAGGCGGGTGAGAGGACCAGACACAAAGGAGATTAAGGCTTTCACTGGCTGGTGTATTTAAAGCTGGGGTTGGATGCAATAAGAATCTAGGTTTCACCTTTCAGTTCCTTATCTGACTTGACTGTAACTCCCCTGGCAACTCTTTGCACCTGACAGTTTTCCAAGCAGTATCCAATGATCTATGTCTTCCTCACAGTTCCAGCTGAGAGCGAAGGTGAAATTCCCATCTCCTTAAATATCTGTAAAGCCGAGTTGTTTGATTTCTGCTGAGAATCTTGATAGTCATTCAGTCACTGCATGACCTCTGAGATGTTGTGCAGTGGCCTTAAACCAAAGGCTTGTAATGCCTTCTAAATCTCTTGAGGTTTAGAAAGAATTTCTTGGAAATAAAGTCTTTTGTGAGGGTTGGATTTTTGTGCACATAGATGTCTATTCAGTTGCTAGTAACTTTCTCTGTGCTTTTTCACCAGTTACTTTCTCGTTTATGAGAGCTATTTCAGTCAGAAGTTTGAAGGTGTGGCTTTATAGTGTGGTGACATTTTTGTGCACTTTAGAACAGGATTAAGATCTCAGGATAAACTTTCTTGCTCATGACACTTATGTATTTTCATGAACACATGATTGTGGGTAGGATTGTGTGGGTTTGGTTTTCTTTAGTTAGTAAGGTTGGAAAATATTTTGAGCCAGCTCGCTTAAAAGCTACAAGGAGTTGTTAGCTCATGAGTTAAACTAAAATTGTCACTTCAGCTGTACGCCCACTGCTGATGTGAGAGAGCTGGAGCTGCTGTGATCCACTGCCTTGGTTATGAGTCTGTATCTTTGGCACTGTAAGGAAAGACAAGCAGAAAGAGTGCTCAAAGAAAAAGTCAGCTTATTATCATGAGTTGTGAGTATGAATGAGCCGTGAATGTGCATAGCTTGGAAATCCAGATAAGAAAAGAGCCATTGAAGGGAATTATTGAAATGGGGTCCCTCATCATATACTATGCACCAACTCTTCAGTAAACCAGCATGTTTTCCTCAGGGGTACTGTGAAGCTGTGCTTTCCAAGCTTACCTCCTCAGGACAGCAGACTTTCCTGCAAGGCAGGCTGTTTTATTATGAGGCCAGGGAGTGAGTATCAGGGCTCTGTGTAAACAGTGCATTACTCAACTTACTGGAAAAAAAGACAAAACCAGAACTACTTTGGTCTGACCATATGTGCTTTGTTCCTTGAGTTGGAAAAAACATACTTGGCCTCTGAGTCAAAGTCTATTTATTATACATGCTGTTTGACATAGCCTTTTGGAGGGAAGATACCATGCTTTTAATGTCCCTCTGGCTTGAGTTTAGGGATAGCAAAGTTGTGGTCCTTGTCCTTGTTCATTCTGCATCCTCTCTGGGCAGTGAAGCTGCCCCGGGGTCCCTTAGGGTGTTTTGCTGCCTGAGGGGTGATTGAGTGAATCCTACCAGTCCCCTTCCGTATCTCCCTCTTCCTAGTCCTGGGTCTGGTGCCTTTTTGGTGCCATGGTCCTGTCTGCTGTGGGTTTCTTTGGTATGAAGGTGAGGAGGTAGACTTAGAGAGGAAGGATAACACTAGATTCAGCCCTAATAAAGGCCTGGCATACTCAGTAGAAAGCAAGTATTTAGTTCCTGCGTTCCCTGACTTGATTTAGTAAAAGAAAAAAAAAAAAAAAACAAAACACCAGCTAGAGATCCTATACTTCAATTGGTGTTGCTTTTTTTAAAGCTATATCTGAATTTGAAGAAGAAAACAAATGAAAGCAGTAGAAGACTTTGATAGCTGGATTCAAGATAATACTTGATTTTTTTGAACATTTTGATGCTGAGGGTATCCATGCAAGAAGAGACCCTGATCAATAGTGTTCTCCTTTAGCTCCTGAGCTTTATGGCAGTGCTGGCTCTGAAATCCCTGTTCTATCAGCAACAGGACACTCACTGGATTGCTCTTACTGATATGTGTGCAATGTGCTTTTATTTTAGCAGTAAAAAGCACAGATAGCTGGGTAAATTGTGTCTCTACTGGAAGTGCTATTATGGAGCAGTGAATCAATTAATCTCTTACTTGAATAGACAACCTATGGGTTGTTTTTCCTCTAAAAAGGCACAATTGGAATACAAGTATAGCATTTCCAATTTTAAAACTCGTTGAGTGTCTTAGTCATAATCAAACTCATTTTAAAAACTTGAATTGTTAGAGGTTGTCCAAAACAATTATTGAAATTTTTGTTGCTATAGTCCTTTTTCAGCTTGCATTTTCTCCTGCTAATATGCTGGAACTAATTCCTGTTGAAAATAATGCAGTGAAACATGGATCATTACTTTCTCCCTATAGCCATGTAAAGAAAAATCTGCAGGAACTCATTACTTAGCAGATTAGCAGGCTCTACCTCCTGCTGCTCAGTCCTGAAAACAGAGGGGAATAAATGGGTCTTGAATCATCTCCTGCCTTTACTTAACGAAACAAACCAGACATGAAGCCTCCCTCTCAGATGTCTCAGTTGTTGTGGGAAGTTACCCTAGCCGAGATACTAGAGAGTAGCTTTATTATTTTGCCCTCTATATTAACTTCTTGCTTTTATTGTTTTTGAAAAGAGTTTTTTTGAGGTCCAGATTCACCACTTTTCAGAGATGCAGACAGTTACAGCATACCAGTGTGTGCTGAGCAAAATGTGTCCTTACGTTGCTGCTCATGGGAAGCTACTGGGAGCATACATCAGGTTAAGTGAAAGAAAGAGGAGGAGATAAAAGATGCAGGAGGTTCAGGGATCCTGGAAGAACTGTATTTCCTAATGTTCACCTGTGCCTGAACTGTTGGGAGTATTGATTTTTTTTTTTCTGTATTGGCACCAGAATTACAGCAATCATGGTAACAGCTTGCTTTCAGGTGAGGAGGGCTGGGCATAACAAGAATTTCATTGTGTCTGAGGTGAGGTCAGATGTTGGAGTGGGTTGCACTCATCATGTTGGTGTCTCTGAGAGCTATTCAGTTGCTGCTGAAGTCTGTGGTTCTGACATTTCCAAAACAAACACTGGAGAGTTCTTTGCTGGTGAGGAATGAGTGATAAGCTGAGTATCTTCCAGAATTTTTCACAAGAACTGTCATGTAACTGCCATAAGAGTCATGAACTTGTGACTGATTTCTCTTGAAGTTTTCCAGCGGCCATTTAGAAATCCTGTCCATTAGTGAGAAGAAAAACTTTAAGTGTTCTCTGCATTCATATTGTGATAGCTGAAAGGAATTATCCTTGCACTAAGAAGATTGAGAATTTCTTTGTGTGGGAGATATGACTTAAGATCTAAATAACTACACAACTATTTTCTTTGTTCACAGCATGGTGACAAGAAGGCAAGTGAAGCTTCTTCCAAGGCAGGAGAGAAAAAACCAGAAGTGGAAGAGGTAAATTCAAGTGTTTGAACATACATACATAAGAAGAAAAGTAATGAATTTCCTCCTATACTAATTTTTGCCTTTTGATAGCCAAGTGGGAGTTTTTGGACAATTAACTGGTAACTCCAGAGAGTCATTATTCATCCCAGGAATGTTTAGTTTTGTCTTGTGCTGCTGAGCAGCCTACTGAAAATGGTTTTTTTCTCTGTTCATATTTTCCCTAATACTTCACGTTGGTATCTGTGGAATTTACCTCAGTGGAGCATCTGCTGTGCAGTGCTGGTACAGTGTGGGACACATCTGATGGCCCTTGTTTTTCAGTTGCCCAGAAGTACAGGTGAAGGGAGTGCACTGTGATGCTTTCCACCTGATGCTTCATCCACAGCAGAAGCTATGTGTCAAACAACTTTGCCTAAGCCTGTTTGACTGCACTGTAAATCAGCGTCAGTGAATGCTTTTGTTACAGTCCTCTGAAGTAGATTTTTTTGTGGGAGTTGAGGCCTGTACTTTGTGGTTCTGGGGCTGGTGTTTCTGACCTTTTATTGAAAAGATCTGTTTGCAGCAAAACAGGACTCTTACTAAAATTTATTACTCAGATATTTCTGCTTTTTGAGTCCTTAGAATACTCTGTGTGTGTTTCGTCTTGTGAATTTCTTCATATGTTTTATTTATTCCATCCACTCTGCAGTGCTTAATAGAGGAAATAGATCAAAAACCTCTTCCACAGACCCACTGAAGGGCATTAACTCCACTGTGACTCATACCTACCTCCAAAACAGTCTGATTTGTGAAGCAGTTGAGGAAGCAACTCAAAATCTTTCAACAACTTTCCCTAGAGTCTGCAATATTACATTTTTGTTTAAAAGTCAGAGAAAATTCCTATTGTCTTCAATTTTTAAAGCAGGAATTTATAATATATCTGTGGAGAGCTTTGGGCAACATTGTCTAGAATACTGAGTTTGTTCACCTGCCCACTAGAAAATGGCATTAAAAAAAATTACAAGAGAATATGAAGGCCTTCAAAGAGTTTATATCCATACTGAAAGGAAAAGAGTAAAATCAGTATAATTGTTGTTTAACCAAAAATAACAACAAACAACTTCTGTCTTCCAGATTCTTTGGGTGTATAGTCCTGAAGGAGTGAGAAAAGGAAGACAGAGCTTTGAAAGGCAAACTTAGAAAGGGCCTGACACCTGTTTGAGTGGGAGATACCAATTAGCCACAGCATTGAGAGGAATTCCCCGTGAATACTATTAGGTATAGAACAGGCTTCATAACCTTTTCTTCTTGGAGACTTAAGAGTAGACTGAAGAAAACACAGCAGGTTTACTGTAGATAGAAACCTGTTTGGTAAGACGTGGGCTTGCACAGAAGGGATGGAGCTGTGATACCATGGTGGACAGGACTGTGTTGTCCTTGGAAAGATTGATCTCTGTCACTTAATTGCCTCAAGATTTTAGCCAAGGAAAGACAGTCACACTTGTTTGCATTATTCCAGCAGTGCTGCTCAAGCTGTATGTTTAGACAGGATGGGGGATCTGCTTGCACAGGAAGGGTAAGCTTTGGTTTGAGAGTGTCACAATCTGTCAGTCCAATGATGAGTAACTGAGTGTATATTTATGCATGGAGCCTTGTAGAAACAGGCAAAATATGTGCTAGAAGTCCCAGATGTGTTAGAATATGTAATTAAAAAAAAAAAAAACAAAACAATAAAGGCAGTTCTTCATCAGTGTAGATGTCAGCAAAAGTGTATGTGTTATGTTTTATTAGGCATTGCTCCAGGACAAAGGCTCAAGTCACATCTGTCTTAAAATCTTTATGTCTTGGTTGTTAGAACATTACATTTATTGAGTTCACCTTCTAGGGAGAGTCAGACACTGAAAATCTGGATCAGCTTTACTGAAATGTTTTCTTTTCTTGTGGCTGTGTGTATGGGAGGGTGTTAACAGAAAAGAAATGATGGTTGCAGGAATTGCTGGTTGCTCCTGCACATGAAGCTGTGGCATTTTGTTGCAGTGGGGATGCAGCTGCCACCCAGTAAAAGTGAGTGGTGTGCCACAGGTTTGCCATATCTGTCCGTCTGTTCTCTCACTGTGATGTGACATCGTGAACCTTTGCCAATATGCTTGCAGCATGCCATTGCAAAACATTCAAAATAATAAATTTCTTTTCTTCCCCTTGCTTCCTGGTGTTCCAAGGCTTTTAGCAATTTGTGAGCATGTGAGGGACAGCTGGTGTGGTTTTATTTTGTCCTGCATCTGGACATTGTCTTCAGCTTAGGGGGGTGTGTGTGTGTGTTTGTGCGCGCCTTTTGCCTAATTTCAGATCACTTCCACTTTTGAAGCCATTGGGGCACTAGTGGTATAGAAGCTCTTGGATGCTAAAATATAAAAGCTTTCAAGGGCATATAGCACAAAATCACTGAAGAAAAACACTGCACAGTTTATAAAACACACTGAACTTAAAAAATCCCTGGCCAAAAAATCAAGTCTGGGAGAGTATTTAGAAGAAACATCAGCATAGACCTGAACTGTTTTTGCATCACTGGTTTTGTTTTCTTTCTGATCTGCTGCTGACCACTGCTGGAGACAGGGGAATGATAAAAGTGGAGCTTACCCGAGCTCAGGAAGGCAGGTCTTGCACTGCGATGAGGTGAATGGACCTGCTGTCCTAATCTTGCACGCCATGTCCAGTCAGTGCTGCCTGTCAGAGGGCTATCCTTGGGGCGCAGTGTGTTCTGCTACACAGTCACATGAAATGCATAAGCATAATGCAGAACAAGTGTTCACATTGTGTGTGGCTGTGCTCTGAAATCTCCCTGCTCTGGGTCCATCCATGTTAATAATATGGAAAAAGACATGCTCTCTTTTTCCTTTCATAGAGGGAAATATCAAGGAGAGATTCTGTATCTGTGTAAAAGCCCAGCCTGTGCATGGATGCTGTCTGTATGTGAAAAAGTGATATTAAAAAGGAAGACAGAGTCATATATTCTAGGAATTGGAAGCCGCAGCTAGGACTCAGGCCATATTTCCCCAGATATGGTGTGAAACAGACCCTCTCTAACATGTCCTGGCATTTTGTCCTGTTCTTTACAGGACTGTAGGCAGAACCTGTGCTACTTGCTCAGCTCATTGTATTTTACGTATCAGGAAATATATTCTTTGCTTTTAAAGGATGACAGTGGTGATTGATGCTAAAACATCTCTATCCTTTTAGAATTGATTCTTTGCTCTGAAATCAGTGTCTCTGTGATACTTTTTTATCCTGAGGCTTGCCATTTAGGATTCCTTATCCAGAAAAAGCATTACTGCTGCATTAATGACTGGTGACAATCCTGTTGGGGTGCCCACTGCTTGTCTGAGTTATGGAAGTACATAGTTTTTACCTGCAGTGTTTGTGAGGTTTCTTTTTACTTTGGTACCAAATTATTGATTTATATCTGCATTGTTTGTTGTTTTCTTTCTGCCTTGTGCCTCACAGCACCTTGGCACTGGCAGAGGGGTTGTGGCCTTAATCCATCTTCAGTAGAGGAGTGAGAGGGTGTGTGTGAGAAGCACAGCAGCAGCTTCTTTATCTGTCTTCCTTTTCTGTTTTGGTGCTTCTTTTGGCTAAAATGCCAAAGGTAGCTGAAAAATAACTTTATTTCAGTTAAATTCTGATACTTGCTGAGAGCTGTTGCAGTGTAAGTCTCTGTCTTCAGAAGGAATATAGGGTGATTGCTGCTCAAGCTGTTCTTGAATGGAAGATTGATAGGGGGAGGATGAAATGCTGCTGATGGCTGTCAAAAGGATTTGCAGAACAGAGATTGCATATCCTTGCCTCTTGTGGGTTTTTTCCTTAAGACAAGCATTCTTACTGCAATCTTAAAATGAACATTTGAACGTTGTAGTCCAAAATGAACATTAATTCCACATTTCTGGACACCAGTCTTAACACGTCTTCCTTTGCAAAATCCATTTATCAGAAGAATGTGTATTTCATCTTCCCTTTAATAAACCTGCAGAATTAATATTCCACTCAGAGATAGTGTTCTGTCTTTTTGAAGGCACTACTAATAATGAAGAGTAGATTATAAGTACCTGTGTGCCACAGCTTCTATTCCTCCTCACACATTTCTTTACAGGCCTGTAGTTCTTTTATTTCATTTTATAAAGAATCTGTGCTTCTGTGATAATTCATTGTCTCTGTTGATATCAGGTTGGGAAGCAAGGTGTGGGTACAGCTGCAAGGTAATTCTTCAGTTGTTGTCTGAGATTGTCGCAGAAGAAAAATATTCTTCCAGTTTTTGGACAGGGAGAAGATGCGAACATCTCTGATATATTTGTCAATAAAGGGTATTTGAGCTGGTTTGTGTGGAGGGAACATCTTGAGAAATACTCTAAGATCCTTATTTTAGTGAGGATGAAAGAGGGATAAACCTAACTGAATGATATGGCCAGTCTTTCTGGTTTTACAAATGTCTTAAGGGATACCTAGATACCAAAGAAGCTGCTGTTAAAAGATGGCTGTGGTGATGGTGATGATGATGATGATGATCCATGTGCTGTGGTCAGTATTCACTAGGTGGTACTCATGTGATATGGTGGCTTAAACTTCCACATAGCTTATCTCCAGGTAGTCTTTCTCTGTTCCAGAGGAGAATTTATTTGTTAATTTTTCTTCTCCCCATATTTATTTTTTATTGCTGTTTGTTTTGCTACCAAACAAATATTGGCATTAACATTTTTTTCTTCATTCTTGAATGTATTGAACATAAGTTCATACTCTGAACAGAATTTATTTTACTCTTAGCTGGTTCTGGTTTTGGAGGGGGGGGTTTCTTTGTTTGGTTATTTTGGGGGAGGGCATTGTTTTTTTCCTTAGGTATTTTTGGGGCAGCAGGGAGGTGGGATTTTTGTTTCTAATTTTGGGTGGGGTTTTTTTTGTTTGTTCTGGTTTTGTTTTGTTTTGTTTTGTTTTGTTGGGTTGTTTGGGGTTTTTTGTTGGTTTTGGGGTACTTTTTGATTTTTTTTTGTTGTTGTTTTGGTGGTTGTTTTTTTTTGTTTTTTTTTTTTTTTTAATTGTTATTTTAGTTTGGTTTTTGGGGGCTTTTTTGTAGCTCAGACTTGTTGGGATGTGGGGAGAGCTACTCTTGCGCCTAAAATTTTTGAGAATGTTGGTAGGTGTCATAAAGACTCCCTTCTCTAAAAGTACTTTATGGATTTGTGGAATTCTGTGATTCTGTGATATTTTCAGAGCATCACAGTTCTGTTAGACATAGTCTTTGTTACCAAAGGTAGATCTTGAACACCATAAACCCTGAGCCAAAGGCTGAGCATGAGGTGGCAGTCAAGATCTGTGGTGCTGAAGGTGTGCCCACAATTCTGATTGCTCTTCAGAGTTTTGATTTTTTTTTTTTTTTTTTTTTTTTGGTGATTCTTTTATGGTGATTTTTTTTTTTTCATTTTTCTCTTTGAAAAGGTGAGGCTAGCACTTCAGATTTTGAGCTACTTGGACAATTTAATTAAAAGTTGAAGGATTTGTGGGTAATGCTTATTGCAGAGTCTTCAGTGCACTATGTCAGAGACAAAGCCCAAAGTGTTCTGCATCTCGGTTCTGTCTCTACAAAATTGTAAATGCATCACACCTCCATCACCTGCCTTCAGGATCATTACCACCTCAGCTGGAACACTGCTTCCTTCCTAAAGGAGTTAAAAATGGTCATTGTAACTGGAGTTGAAGAGTATGTTGAAGGAGACTGCTCCCTTAGGAATGTGTGGTCAGAGAAGAAAATATCGAGACAAACCTGACTGTCACTTTTTGGAGGGGGGCTGTGATGAGGGTCCTCTGTGTCTCTGGGGTGTGTTTGAAGTGTCTCTGAGTTTTCCTGATGGTTTTTCCTTTAACCACATCCCTCAGCCTGGGCAGAGATCCCAGGTTCTGGGCAGGTCTATAATGGGCAGCAGCACTGGACTTCAGTCACTGTGCAGAGAGGTCCTGGGCTGGAACACTTATAACATCCTTTTAAAATGCAAAAATCAGTGTTAGCCTTGGGTTTTGCAGCATCCTGTGGAGTCATTTTTTCCTGAGTGATCCCTGATGTAAGATCCCTCTTAGTTTAAGATTTGGGACATATTTTGGTCCTATTAATCTTGTGTATATGGCCCACACAATGGTCGATGCCCCATCTCTGAAGGTGACTGCTGAATGTGCATCTTTGCTCTAGCTGATCTCCGGGTTTACAGACTAAATAAAAAAGAGGAGGTGGAATTACCTGAAGGGTAGAGGTCTCTGGAGCTCCCGGATTGTTTCAAATCTGGTGTCCCATCCATTGAAAACTGGTTCTTCTGAGTTTGCTGGTTGAATCTGTGGTCCTTCTGTAGCCTCTCCTGCTTGAGGACGTGCAGTCTTCAGTTGCGTTGTGAATCTTGTGCTTCTTAGAAATATTTTTGCTTTTAACTTTGTATCTTTACTTCCCCACCAGAGGATGTTTCCTTCTGGGTAGTCATTCACATTCTGTCTGAACTGCAAAAGCTTGACCCTCTTGTTTTCATGATACTTTCTAAATAGATACTGTTGCTTTAACTGTTAGTGCCACAGGAAGTAGCACAGATTTATGTATCATCCAGAAAACATGGCAAGAGAATTCAGGCCGTTCTGGGTCTGCACATTTCTGGGCTCCGAAATGTGCCTGTGTGAATTAAAGTTAAGTAGGAGAATTAATTCTCTGATGACTTGCCTTGCAAAAATGTTTTAATGGATATTCTGAAGTGTGTTTTTTTTCTTTTTTTTTTAAATACTTTGGGTTCGGTTGGGGTTTTTTTGTTTGTTTTCCCATTTTCTTGGTAAAACTTTCTTTCCTTCATTGCATTTCTGACCTTTATTATGTCTTTTTATTTTCTAGAAGAAACAAGCAAGTGCTAATGTCAGCCAGCCGCCCAAAACAGAGACAAGTGGAGCAGCTGCTTCTGCTAAGGTAATGTGTACTGAAGGAAATTATCTTTTTTCACAAGTGAAGAGGATGTGGCATGACTACATCCCCTGCACTGGGATAAAAAATTATTTGTTTGCCAGCATTGAACACCACGAGGGTGCTGTTCATGACTTGCTAGAAATTGTAATGTGTTGAATTGAAAGGGGAGCACAAGTCAGCAGAATGCCTATGCTAACATTGTGAGGAAATAAATGGTAACATTCTCCCTTTTCACATGTTCTTTGTTAGTCTCCCAGTTATTTTCAAGAATCATGGCCCTATTGATATCAGTGGGCACTTTCATTTGACTTTTGGGGGGCTGTGTTTCTTTTTTCACCCTGAGGTGTTTGCATTTTTTGG
Source organism: Sitta carolinensis (assembly GCA_032173965.1). Lineage (NCBI taxonomy): Eukaryota > Metazoa > Chordata > Aves > Passeriformes > Sittidae > Sitta > Sitta carolinensis. The sequence goes on along the minus strand of CM063313.1, from coordinate 2,400,047 downwards.
GTTCTGTTTACTTGGTGGAACTAGTTGAGTTTGAGGAACTGACAGCTTGTCTTTGCTTTCATTGCCCCCAGAGTAGGTCAGATGATCACTCAAGAAGCATTTTAAAGCTGAGTTCCAAAGGACTGCAGGTGATATTCTCTGAGGGGAAACGGGGTGCTCAGGTCTTGCAGGGTATTGAAAGAGGGTGTTGAAAATACCCTTGCTGATGTTGTGCCTCGTAGCCATTTTTAGGTGCATAATTGTCACAGGTGAGTAAAATGCAGATCACTTAAAAGAGAAGCAGCAGTATGTTTTATTGAGGTAAATAAATGTTTTTGATGGAATTTAGCGAAGTTTGACAGTCAGTAAAGTTTAACTCCAGCTGGAGTTCATGGAGAACTCAGAATGGGCCCATATTTTGATGGCAGTATTCAAGGCTGAGGCAGCTGAGTGCTACTCAGCCGTAGAGACAAGATCAATGTCTTTGTTTAGTTCTGGTACTGTGTTCTGTACTTTAGTTACCTTGAAATTCTGGGTTTCAGAAGCACCTTTTGACCCTTTCTCAACCCACCTTCACTCCCATGTGTGAGCCAGGGGCTTTCCAGCTCCTCAGTTCACACCCAAGTTATGAGGCTGGCTGCTCCTAAGTCAAGCTGAGAGGTGTCCACAAGTCCACCACGGTGTTCCATGTCTGGAGAGTGCCTATTGTTTGAAGGCTCCTAACAGCAGGAAGTGTTTCTGCTTTTGAATGGGATTTTTTATTTTCTTAAATAGAGCTTTTATAAAAAAATACACCTAAAAATATCTTTTTAGCATACGTCCTAAGTAATTTCTTTTTCCCTTTTACTCAGCGAGGGAGGAAACAAAGTTATAAATCCTGTCCCTTTCTTTCAGTGTTTCTGTCTATCACTAAAGACAGCCCAGCATTTTTAAATTACTTTTTTTTTTTTTTTTTTTTTTTTTTTTTTGCTTTTCTTTCTATTCCTTGCACTTTGTCAAGGTTTTCTCCTCATAGTCAACCTGGATGTAACCAGCTGCATAGACCTAAGGATGCTTACATCTAATGTGCTGACTAACACATCTCTGAGTTGTTTTGGGTTTTTTTTCCAGTATATGTTCTTTCTATGATAAGTGTAAAGAACTTTTTCTTGTGGAAGGCACAATACATTCATGCTATTAAGCCTAAGAACTGGAAGGTAGTGTCATAAAAATAATACAATGGAATTTCCAGGAATTGCTGTATATTAGGTTATGGCAGCTTAGGTTGTATATTTTAGCAGTACTTGGTGTTTATCCAGTTTCTGTGACATTTCAGCATCTTACTGATAAAGATTATGTACTACAAAAATACTCACCTCATACTATCTAATATTGACTTTTAATCAATAGCTAATTTAAGTTCAGCCTTTTAAGTTCCCACTTAGCCATTTCCACCTTTTTTCACTTCGGCTAAATCTTCTGTTAATTGTAACTTTTACTCTCAACAATCTCCTGTGATCCTCTAGTGTTATTTAAAAGAGAGGGAAATTCAGAGATTTATTGTAGCTTGTGCCACCCATACCTTTTTTCAAGCCATTTGTCTGGCTGTTTTCTTTTCTGCCTTTATTTTGTCTCTAAAAATATCGAAAACAAAATTATTTTTTTTTTTAAACTGGAATTTTACAGGAAGGGGAGTATTTCTTGGAAAGGCAAGACAGCCTTTTCTGTTTTTCTGCAAAACTGGATCAAATCTTTTAGTGCAGTCAGAAATACTCTGCCCATTTTTGGACAGTTTGGGAGTGCTGTTTCTTCTATTATTTATTTCCCCTGATGTAGCTGTAATAATTCTGTTGGTCAGTAATACTGACTGGTCGTTACTTATCCTAGATAAATTTCTAAACCCTTAGCAGAGGCAAGGGAGGTGGGATAGTTAAGTCGCTCCAGGTCACGTTTTGTTATTTTTTTAACCTATTCCTACCTTATGGTGAAATTAATTAAACTGAAAAGCCAAGATGGAGTTTACTGCCTCCACATCAGGCTGAGTAATTTTTCCTTCAGCTAGTGAGTAATAACAACTGATGGCTTGTTTCTTCTGGGGTTTTTGGCAGATGCAGGAGCTTGCATGTGGTGAAGGATTATCATTGTATTGTGCCCAAGCATGTAGGCAGTCTGATTGTCCAAGGGAGAGCACTCAGCTACCTGGCTTTGTTTTCATATCACTGTCCCTCAGATATGCAGTTCTCTATGCCTTCATTTTACCCCTGTGCTCTCTGTTGTGTTACTCCTGAGTTCCTGGAATTGCAGCCAGTATTTACTCACTGCCTCTGCTCTTGTGTGTTCTCACAGGGATGTTAATTGGCTGCCTAAGTGTCCCTATCTTGCAAGTGCTGCCTCTCTTGCCTCCTCCTCTGCACTAAGGGCACTTGGAGGCTTGGTCAGCAACCTGGATGTGCCCAGTTTTTCTATGACTCAAATCTAAATAAATAATTTTGAGAGGCTTTACTGAAGCAGGTGTTCTGTCTCCTTTGTTTCTGTGACAAGCCTTTCTTTTCTCTTTGATGGGGAAGTCCTGTTTGACTGTTGGTTTGTACTAGGGGTTCTCAGCGAGCACCTGGCTTGCCAGGTAAATGGAGTGAAAAGGGAGGTTTCAGGTAAGGCTGTCATCATGAGAAATATTTACTGGGTTGCCTAAGAGCAGCCTCTTCCATGTACACCTTGACTGCCACTGTGCACAAACCAGGTCATGGCTGCCAGGATTAGCAGGCAGCAGTGGGGAGGAAGAACTGAACTAATCTCCTTCCTCTACAGAAGGTTTTCTGCCAGTGCTGCTGTGTTTTATTTTACAGTCTTTAATGAAGATTTTGCCAGTTCCACAGCTGTCAGGAAAGCAAATTTCCACCTCAGTGTTCAATCGTGTCTATTAATAGAAGGCACTAATACTTGAACAGAGCGGGATCCAGCCACCGTTCCTGGATCTTTGTGTTCTTATATGGTATTTCTGTTGATAACAGATGAAGTTTTGCTGCTTTTTATGTACCATATTTTTTGCATTGCTCCTAATGAGTAATTATTTTCTTTGTCCGGCTGGCTGCTATAGCTTAGAGAAGTGAGAATGTTTATCCATATTACTTTCATGGACTACTGAAGCAATGCTGGGAGAGCTCAACAGTGGTGGAAATGCAGTAAGAATTATTTCTATTTTCGATTTTCAGAGGAAGTTTCTTGACCGTAAAGGTTTAAGAAATTGAAGATTAATTGTTTTTAGCTGGCACCCAAATTAACAGTTTTCAAGGGGAATTCTCTCTGCAATAAACAGAAAACAAGGAAAAAGAAGAGCAGTTGCTAAGTGTCTTTGAGTGAAATCCCTACTATTTTTGCAGCAGGCAAGTTTATCTAGTTTATCATCAAAAGTGACATCTGCTGTCAAGTGTTTTTTCTGCTACACGCCTTATTAACTGTCACCAAATTTTTATTTTGTGAGCTTTGCAGAGGCACCTTATTGTGAAGGAAGGAATTTTTGAGTAGAAGGCATCTAAAGTCACAGAAATGTTTGAGAATATCCACAGAAATGAATACATTTATTCTTATGTTCCCAGTCATATTGTGAAGGTTGGAAAGGCTATCTCTAAAATTTGAGATTATTCAGAAAAATAACAATTCAGGTTATCTGAGGACTTCCTTTCCATGTTCTTTCCGGGATAGGTATCTGTCATGACACAGATTCACAATTTATTGGTGTTCTGCAGCAGGACTCTGGCAAATCATGGGGCTCTACCTGGAAGTCGCTTTCAGAGCTGTTGGCAGCACATAAAAATCAGGAGGGTTGTGCCTGTGTAGAGAACAGTGCTGGCTTTCTTGGTGGCAGAGGCATGCTAAAAATAGACCTAAACATTAAAAAGTGTAAGCTGCTGGAGTACAGAAAGTACCTCGTGAATGGAAGAGCTAGCTTTATGTAAAGATAGATGATTTGCAACTTGTAGAGCTGTGCAGTGGTCAAAATAGCACAATCCTTTCATAGAAAAAAATTCTATACTTCACTCAAATAAAGGATATTTTCTTCATCAGTCTGCAGATGTCTATCACTTTCTAATTCCCTTCCAGGGCTACTTATTTCTTATTTTTTTGCTCAAGATAAAGGGCAATACAGAGGCTATTATGAAAAAGTGGCTCAAGGTTTAGTTAGCGGCACAGGGACTTTCCCTTTAAAAAAACAAACTCTCCCATACTACTACAGGTTTTGAAAATTTGATTATGGCAAAAAGAAATTCAAGAGCAGATCACTATTGTTATTTTAAAAAGCACCTGTTAATTTCTAAACTAATACAGATTTTTTTGGATTTGTTATGCTTAAAAATAGCCCTAGTCAGTCAAGTTTAGGCCTTAAGTGGCAAAAACCATCTCAATTACTTTCAATTAGTAACATCCCTGTACTCAGAGAGTCTGGGTAATCAGTCCAAATGTAGAGACTGTAAACTTGTAATTGGGCTATTACTCTGATGAGGGGAAATGAGAGGGTTCCTTCCCTTGGGACCCGTGCTGAGAAGTTAAAGGGTGGAAGTCAAATACTGCTTTTTGGAAGCTGATTTTAGCTTCACCCCTTGCTTTTGCTGCGTGGCTCTCCATGACTGCTGTCCCTGCTGGGGCATCCTGGTCTGGCCAGCTCCAGAAACGACCCCAGAAGGAGCAGGAGGAGTTTGCTCGGTGCGGGAGCCCAGCCCTGCTGGTGCGGGTGCCCAGCCCTGCTGGTGCGGGTGCCCAGCCCTGGTGGGTGCCGCTGTGGTGCGGCGCCCTCCCCGTGCTGCTGGGCGGGCCCGCGCTCGGGGCTGCCGAGGGCTCGCTTGGCCGGCAGCTCCCGGAAGCGCCGGGCGGGGAGCGGCCGTGCGCCGGGGGAGACAGGAGCCACACGTATACCCGGTGAGTTAGCTGTTCCTGCTTTGCTTTCCTACTGCCTTCGCGGGAGGCTTGTTTGTGTTCATGTGGAAGTTGCTTTTGTTTTGTTTTGTTTTGTTTTGTTTTTTCCCCCCCTCCCCTTTCTCCCCCTCTTCTGGGAATTTTGTGGGCTGCGATAACACAAGCTGCCAGCTCCAGGGCTTTCTGGCGTGCCTCCCCTGTCAGCAGACTTGAGGCATTCCAGAGCAGTGTGTAGTTAATAAGCTTTTGAATTTATTTTAATATACTGGAAACAGCCTTTTCAGACACCACGTGACACAGCAGTTTGGAGAAGAGAGGGACAAAGAAGAGCAAGCTTTGAAAGTGGCGTCTAAGTTGTTCTGTATTTATTTTTTTGGGGTGGGGTGGGGTCGGTATTTTTTCCTTGCTCACAGCCCACGCTGTTCTGACTTCCAAGACCTGTGTGATTCTTTTGGCTTACTAATGCAGAGCCTATGTGCCTGTACAGAGTATCGTATAGTCAGGTGATCTACAAGAGCAACTTCTTGTTTGAACTGTGCTCAGTTATCAGTTGTTTATTGCACTTAAAAATGTATGATCTAAAAGATGCTAAAACATCTGGAAAAACCCCCAAACTTTTCAATAAATCGTATTGTTTCTGTAGTAGTGAAAATTAGGTAGGAAGGCATTACTTAAGTTATGCCACTGTTTGATTATTGTTGGTACTATTATCTCTCCTTTGGAGAAGGTTAAAGTAACATATGAAATCGTGAAATAATGCAGAATTTGTAAACATTGCAGACACCTCTGCTGAGTTACTGATTTTTATTTTTTTGAAACTAGTTTCCTTAATGTTGTATTTTTTCAGATTTATATAAAACAATTTATAATAGCTACCTCTGCATTAGACAGTCTCGTTTCTAGACTAACATTTGCTACACTCAATCTTTTTATATAGCACAGCGCTTTTTTGGTTTGTGGTTTTGGGTTTTTTTGGGTTTTGGTTTTTTTTTGTTTCCTTTGAGTGTTTAGGTACATAGGGTATGTAGAGCTTGCAGAAAGTTGTGTCTGATCTTGGAGTTGCAGAAATGAGCTCCATGACCAGTTTTAACTCGCGGCTCTGGCTGCAGAGCGTTGCACATTAGGGAGACACTCCCAGTTTGAATTCTGGGCAAGGCTGTGCTGCCGTGTTGGCTCTTGGAGGACTGGGAGGGGGGGGTGCGGGTAGAGGAGAAATCTCTATATCCAGAAAAAAAATGAACTGTTTTTTTACTGAGTTGGTCTCCAGCATCTCTGCTATCACCATTTCTGCACTTTGTTTCCCTGAGAGGAGGATGCTTGTGCTCATTAAGACTTTGGGGCTTTGTCCAGGGTTTCTTCTGCCAAAGGGAGAACCTGGCAGGGAGACAGGGAGGGTGGTGGCCTTCAGCACTCTTTGGGCGCTCCTTGAGGCTCAGAAACCCTGCTGGTTTTATGGAAGAAGTCAGGTCTGTGCCTGCCTTTATGCCATGCTCAGCACAAATGCTGGAACCAACTTGGAAATGAACATTTTTCATTCCCAAAAGGGAAGACTCCTGTGAGGCGGGATAAAAACTTACCAAAGTGGAGATTTCATATATTTTAACTGAATCATAGTGTAGTTATTCTTCCAGAGCATGCTGAAGGCCCTTCTGAAGTGATTTTGAGTTGAAACCAATGCTGAAGCAAGAAGTGCCACGATTGGCCTATTTTTAAGTGGGAATAATAAAACAATGTTGAAATTTTCTAAAATTATTGAAGAACAAAGCCCAATTTCACACCACCACCACCCCTGGTTATGCAGCATTGCCCTTGGATATTTTAACAGCCAAGTTCTATTAAGATTCCTTGACTTGGTGGTTTTTATTTATTTTTCTGTGTTTTGCATTCATTTTGGTAGCCATGTGTGTGTCAGTCCGTACTATTCATGAATAATTTTTTCCATTTTCTCTGCATTCTGGGAGTGAAAAACAAATTTCCTGTTCTGAGTGCTCCTCTCATATTGGTATTGCCTGGTTGATTGTTGCAGTAGAAATAATCGAGTTCATAACCTTAGAGACCTTTAGCCTCAAGATGAAATTGTCTTTTACATAACTTCAGTGTCTTTTTCAGCCCTCACTTTAGAGAACACTGTTTCTGTTTGTGACTTCCTGGTTCTGTTTGTAATTCCCGTTTGCATCCCAGCTCTACAGAGCAGGGTGTTGTGAAACACTGCAGACCAAGTGACACAAATCCCAGCTGAGCTCAGCAGCACTGTGTGGCATGTGGCTGGCACCTAATCTCCTGTTTTCCTGGTGTTTATTTGTCAGCCTGCAGTTTGCTGCTGCAGACAACTGTGGAATGTTCCCATACTTGAAACAGCATACAGAAAATGGACACGGTTTGCTGATGAAGTTGCAGCTAAATGCTCACATGAGGAGGCAGAACTGAAAAGAGGATTTTTGAGCTGCTCACAAAAAACAGGAGAGCTCATCTGTAGGGACCAGATCATATATTACTGTAATCCTCTCTTATGAGAAGAGGCTTGACAGGACTGGGGCACTGCTTCTAATATCTGAATATGACTGAATGAAAGTGAAATTCCAGTGTGTACCAGCTTGTAGAATTTATTGTCACAGAAACAGGAAGTGTCCAGGGGAGGGTAATTGAAGAGTGCACTTTAAGGAGAAATAAGAATGGGGAGTTTAAAGCTGATTGATTAATTTAAAAGAAACAGGGATTGCTCAGCCTGAGACACTGAAATGGTCTGTTTGCAGACACAGAGAATGTGAAGGCAGCAGATGAAATTTGTTACCCTGCTTGGAATATACAGACTTTGTTTCCAGATCACTTCCAATGTCATGGAAGGACATTAAATAGAAATTACCTTTGTATATAGTAAAGCCTTTAAAGCAGTAAGCCAAGCTGCATACTGGAGTCCAAATAATTCCTCATGACCACAAATGGAACTGTGAGTATGTAAAGTTCTTGCTGTATAGATACTATGGATGACCTGTGATCAACTAACAAACTCTCCCTTTGCTTCCAAAAGAAGCAAACAGCCATGGTGCTTCTTGTCATCAGCTGTGGGATACTTAAATTTTTTTGACAATCCTAACTTCCTGCTTATAAGGGAGCATAAACTGAGGTGTTGGAAGTTAAAGGAAGACTCAAATAGTGAAAAAAAATACTTAAATCAAACTGTCATTTCAATGACAAATGGCCTCAGTTGTGTTTTGTTCCAACATAAAGCTGTTTCAGAGTCTTAACAGTTGCTAAAATAAAGCAAAACAAACATGCCATTATTAAGCCTTGGGCCTGAATTAGGTTGTTGCAATCCAGACATCTAAAAACAGACATTTCACCTAAAGGTGGTTTGGCAGTTTCTAGGAGGTGTGAAGCCTTGTTCTGCAGTGTGGTAAATATAATACTGATCTTACTCACTGATTTGCTTGATAGCATTTCATTTAGTGTGACCAAATTCAAATGCAAGTAGGTTGCCTCTAAAAACACTGCTTAAAAACCTGTTACATTAAATTTGAGTAGTGTGGTTAACCAGCTTTAGCTGATGCATAAAATTCAGTAGTGAAGTATTGAAGAGTTTAATCTCTGTGCCAGAAATTTTATTCTAGTATTCCAATAGAAGAAACCAGTGAGTCTGTGTAATGGAAGTTGTCTGGCTCAATGTCCCGTGGCCATCAATGAATTTAGCAGCACCTGAGGCTGTAAAAGAGTCTTTACAAGCTAATCAGGTTCTCAATCTCCTGGTTTAAACCAGTTTCTTTAAAAAATTATCATGATTTTGTTTCATGAGGAAATGACTGTATTTCCTCTGTGTCTTTTACTATTTCTAAATGGTGGTTGATCTTGCTTCTGGGTATAGATTAATAATTGCTTCAAATGCTCGTTCTGCATGGTGAGAAAATAGCAAAATAATGAAATTTTAGGGTTATTCTTTTCCACAATAGTAGTTGCAGAAATTTGAACTATAATGATAATAATAGATTGTAGATATTTTTTTATTATATTCACACCAGCTGAGTTTATGAGTGCTGAAAGCACAAGGAAGCATCTCTAGAGAGAGGGTTTCTTCTTACTTTTTTTTTTTGCCAAAGACAGTTATTTAAAACCAGTTATATTGATGAATTGAACTGCAGTAGCATGAATTTAAAAACCAGCCAAAATAACAACTTGACAACGAGCTTTAGATTGAGTTAGAGTAGAGCTAATAAAGTGAACTGCCCTCCAAGGATTTTTTTTTCCTCACCTGCCATCAGTGGCTGTCAGGGGCAGGAGGCTTTGTTTGTAATATGCAGTGTTGGTGAGTTTCAGTGATGACAGAGGGCTTTAAAAATTAAAGGGGACTTACATGTGGGCAAAGTCAGCCATCAGAAATTTAAGCATAAATCGTTTGGAAATGGTTTTCATCACTTCTACAAAGAAACCAGTCACAACAGGATGGCACAACTGTTCCAGTGTCTGAGTAATACACAGGTACTAACAAGAAACCTGCATCTTGCTCTTCCATTTCATTGGGTTCTTAATACTAAGCCTCCACAAAATTAACTGAAAACTTGAAATCTTGAGAAGAATATTGTTTTCTTGGTTGTTTGTTGTGGGTATTTTTACCTTTCTCATAAAAAGCTATTGCTTTTCTTAGAAATATAATAGCAGAACTGCATATAAGAACAGCAGTAACAAAATAGTAGCTGTTTCCAAAATCACTCGGGATGAAAAAATGACACAAAAGCACTCAAAGTTTTAATTTTTTAACTCGGCTGTTATAGCTACTGTAACAATAAAAGATATATGAAGAGTTAATGCTTAATCTTTTTTTCCCATTTTAAGTCACTGTGTGTCTGATGTGCTGCGTAGCTTTAAATATACACGTTTATAGATTTATGTATTTATTTGTACTTGTGCACACACACACCCTTGGTGCTATCCCTGTGCCACCTTCTGCCTTCTGTGTGTGTGTTTCCAGGGATGGGAGGTGCACAGCCCTTGCCACACACGATCAAAGCAAGTTCGAGGTTTAACCTCTTAACAGTTCAAGTGGTATTTCACACTTCAGCAAAATAACCCATTATTTTTCACAATGGTTCTCTGAAGGACTTTTGCGCCCCACATCTTACAACCACCATTAATTAAAGCTCAGTATCAGGGCCATTCATGGAAAGAAGTAGCCACTCATAGTCAGGTAGATTAGGTTTTCCTTTGCATTACACACCCTGTGAGTTAGTAATTGTGAAATCATAGGTGTTGTGAGCTCTGAGCTTGAGAGGCAACCCCAGCTCAGTCACACAGAAAGAGTGTTAGCCCACAAGAGAACCTGGGTAGCTCTTCAGTTCTCTGTTCTAGACTGAGTTCATCTAGATCACTCTAAAAATGTTTATACAAGCTCCCCAAAGGCTGCTAGAGCTGGAGGTGCCTGGTTTGCCCAGGTAGCCTTTGCCTCAGGCAAAGGTGTCTCTTCTCTCCAGAAGGAAGATCTTTTGAGCACAGACCTGAAAGATTATTTATTAAAGGCTAAGTCACTTTCTTCTTTGTTTCGCATTTTCTTGGAGCCCTGACCAGAGCACAAAGCATCAGGTGCTGACTCACCTTTTCCTGCTGCTAAGTCCCTCATACATACTTTTTCTTAATTTTTTCCCCCTAAACATGTCCTCGTGTCTTTCAATATTCATCTCTGCTTCAGTGTGATGGTGAAACTTGTGCTAGCACTTGACCTAGAGAAGCTCAAACCAAAGAGGTTGGAAGTCGTATTTTACATTTATGTTTACGTTGTCACAGCAACAGATTACTTTTCCCCAGATTCCTCTTCCCTTGTTTGTTTTTGGTAGGAGAATCTCAGTCTGTGACATAATGGCCTTTGCATGTTTTTGTCAGTATTGCTGCCTGTCTAGAAATGTTCGGTGTTTGGGGTTTTGTGTTGCTGCCTTCAACATATCAAGCAGTGTCAGAGATCAGGAGCTCTGTTTTATTCAGCTATCTGAAAGCAAGATTGTAACACAGTGTTACAGACCAATATCCCCATTTTATCCGAGAATATGTCACTTCAAGTAAAGTGGAAAGTTGCAGTGACAGTGTGTCCTCCTCAGGAAGTTTGTTTCTTTATTCTTATTGATTCTTATTTATCCTCTTGTCATCATCTCAGCATTTCTGTGTGGGTTATTTGATAAATGTTTGCAGCATCTCTTCTTGCTTTGAAGATCTCCACCTGGTGCATTGTGCCCCATTCTGAGGTTGGGCAATGACCTTCCTCAGCCCGATGAATCTTCCTCATGAATTTCCAGAATTTATAATTTTAACTGACATTAGCTTGGTTAGTTTCAATGATTTTTAGTTCTGTGAAACCAAGAGCACTCATGGATTTTTTCCCTGTTGTTTTATTTTTCCAGAGGGCATCTGTGTCCAGTTCTCTGAGCTGTTTCATTTTTTTTTTTATTTTGATGTCATCAGCATTATTTTCTTCTTCTCCCGTTACACTTTCCACTTTTCATGCAGATTTCTGATACTCACAGTGAGACCAGATAACCAGTTGTTTATTGTTTTGTTTTGTTTTGCTAACCCCCTGCTTGGCTTCTGTGATAGTTCTCTTTCAACAGTATTTCATGAATACTGCCCTGCTAACTTGACAAATTAGTTTCCAAAGGTATTCCTTCTCTTAATTCTATTAGATCCCAGATCTCTTCATGTGCCCTTTCTGGAAAGCCATCCACTGACTCAAGAGCACCTGGGGTCCCTTGGTCAGCTCCTGTGCAAAGACTGATCCCTGTAAATCACCCCACACTGCAGGTCACCCAGCAGCTCCGATGGCAGGGTGGGGTAATTAACAGGGATCAGACTTTGCTTAATCAGTGCTGCCCTGTATCCTCTGCCCTGTACATCAAGTCCCTGCCGTGGTGGTCTTGGGAGTCTTTGGCAGGGGGCAGCTCCTGGTGGGCTGTCAGAGGTCCTGGATGCTGTGCTGTGGGTTTGCCTCCCAGCTAACAAAGAGCTGTGTGTTAGCCATCTCCCTGGGATCCCTCCTGCACCTCACTCAGAGGGCACCAGGGCTGGCAAAGCACCCTCCAGAACCCACGAAGGGTTTCAGGCAGGACCCATGGGTGTGCAGCTGCAGGAAAAGGAGAACCAGCACTGATCGCGCTGGTTCTCCCCTCCAGCGGCCCCTGACAGCTCAGAGGGCAGCCCACTCCCTGTGCAGCATCTCCTGACTTTCTCTGCCCCAGCCTCCTGGTCTGTTAAACCCTAGCTGTCTGACACCCCAGCCTTCCTGCGAAAGGCGTTGGGGCTGACCACGTCGGGGTGCAAGCAGGGTGTGCCACAGCCACACGGCAGCTCTGCGTAAGAAGGTTTTTGTTGGCCAGGTTGCCAGGCAGCACTTTATCTCCATGCCTGACACACTACCTGTGTTGCTTTACGCCTTCTGCAGTTCCTCTGTGGAGCTGTGGCAGAAACATCTGGGCACAGCTGGTGGTGGAGCAGGGTCCTGGGGACAGGAGCACCAGAGCAACGTGCGGTAAGAGCTTGATCCTGGAGCCAGGCTGGTGGTGACCATAACAGCCAGAGGGGTTGGAGCTCAGCAGTCGTTCGATGTTGTCAATCTGGCTGCAGACCCCACTGGCTGAAGTTCTGGGAGAACCAGGACCCTGCTTCTTCCCTGGAGTGGCTCTTTTTGGTGAGAGAGTGGAAAATTGTGGGCCTTTATTGTGGAACTTGAGCAGGAAGTGGGGAAAGTGAAGCGAGGCACTCTGTCGTGGTCCCTGTGCTCTTCCCACCTGTCCTGCTTTTATCCTTTTGTTCCTCGGGGCTTGTTCCCCAGAGTTAACCCTGAGTGTCCCCAGGGAGAATAGGCTGGTGTCCTCACAGCCACTGGTCAGCAGCCATGCATTGAGCTGTCTTCTATTTTCAAAGTGCTCCTCTTCCTCCATGAGTACCTCTGTTCTTCACCTTTTTTGCTTCTGCTGCTCACTGCTCTCCAGCTGGACATGGCAGGAAGAAGCAGCTGAGGTTTTGGGAGGTTTTCACTCATCCCTGCAGGTTGTGGTGGTGCTGCTGTGCTGAGACATGGGAAAAAGAATTTTTCAGTGCATTTTAAGACAGTGGCTTGGTAAGAGTTTTCTGAGGGCTGGAAGGAAGAAGGGCTCAAATAAATGTTTTTGTTATTAAACAGACAGGGACTATGGTGACTAATATGAAGGTGTAGAACAGATTCTTACTTCTTAGTCATGCAAAAGGAATTCAGATTAATTTCTGGCAGAAGAAAGAAAAGGAAAGAAAAAACTTTTAAAGAGCAAATTAAGAAAAATACCGTTGCCAGCAGGTTACCTGATGGTGGTAGTGGAAACAGGTTAAAAGGTTATTAAAAACTTTAGTTCTTTTCTCTGATGTAAGAGGCTCTGTACATTCCTGTGTGTGTCTCCACCCATGCAAAAGCTCCCATCTATTAAGTAGTCAGTCTGTGGCTATATGGAAGCAGGTATTATGTGTTTACTTTTCTGCAGTGTGACAACTGCAGATTCTCTATTATATATATTTAGAACAGTCAGATCTCTCACTGAGGTGTGTGAGACACCAGCTAAGCCAGTGGGGAGACCACACTGTCGTCATCATAGTGTTCATTTTAAATCCCGTACAGCTTTTCTCTTATTGCTGAGAAATTCTTGTCCTGCAAAAAGTTAGGGAAATAAAAATTTTTTCCATGTGAAAGTAAGAAGCCATCCTGGGGCATAGAGTATTAATATGGCTTCTCTTCATTCAAACTCTCTGTGTGTGTTTTCATACTTCAAGTAGCATGGTAAACAGAGAAAATATTTAAAAAAAGGGAAGAGAAGATAAAAAATTCAAAAATTCATAAATTGTGCTGTAAATTTAAATGTGACCTAGGAATGTGCTACTGTGACAGAGAGGCAGATCACAGAATCATAAAATACAGCTTGGAGTATATGCAAAGATACAAAATACACCTTTAGGCAGAGGAACATGAAGCAGCAATAGAAGGAGTAGTATTACTTCTTTATAAAGTATTGATGAGACAACTGGGATGTTCTGGGCTTTGAAGTTTGATACAGCCACAACAGAAATACACCATGGTGTTTTTGTATTGAAATCCCTGAAGCCAGGAGAACAGACCAGGTCCTTTGTGGAATTCCAAAAAAGGTCAAATGTTATATAGGAACACTGAGGGGCACATGTGTTACTTACATATTAACTACTTCTTTTTATCTCAACATATTTGTGTTTGATACCTAGTATTAAATATTTTCTGTAACAAACCAGTAAATTCAAAGGCACAATTTTTGTTTAAAAGATTGAAAAGAAGTGTGGATGAATCCCGCAAAGTAAGGATTGTGCTTCAGTGTGAGAGCAAGATTTGAGTTTGTTTTGGTACATGATGAAAAATTTGCTGTCAGTACATGGCTGAGGAGAAAAAATGTTTTAAGAAGGTCTGTGGGCATCATCAAACTGGCAAAATTCTACAGGTATGTACTGTAGAAATACAGCCCAGGCAAAAGATCTGAAATAATAAGTCTGATTTTCAAAAATAATTTATTCTTAATTTTCATCTGGATAACAAGTGAATTCAGATTCTTTATGCTGTTTAATACAAGTATTTATTACAAAAGTAAAGTTGTTTTTTTCTCCTAGAAGCAGTCTCCTTCTGCGGATGTATCAAAACCACAAATTATGAAGCCATCTGAAACTAGGGTAAGAATTTCAGAAGAAAATCATGCTTGCATGGCACATGTATAAAGCCATGGAATTTCCTTTTTAACACTTTGATACTGCATAACTTTACCCATATTTCTTATCTGTAGCCTAGTTTCCTCTGCAAAAAAAAGAAATCTAAAAAAGTGCTATTCAAAGCAACCAGAGGTTTTTACAACAGCAATAAAAAGAAAATTAATTGCAGTGTTTAATTTTATCTTTGTCACGTTTTGTAACGTGTGTATAGCTCCCCCCAGTGTAACTGCGGGATTATTTTACCTGATGATTTTTCACACACTCAACAATCCGTGTTGAGCTTCAGCTTGCTCTGTATGTACAGTTGCATCTTGTCATTAATCTCCTGTATTTCTCTGTCTGACAGCTCCTCTGCCTTTGCCCTTCATGCTTGTTCTGTCTTGTTTTATGACTGGGGCTTCCTGAGTGTCAGGGCTGTGTCATCAGTCCTGTCCTTTGCTTGTTAGGAGAGAGTCATTATCCTCACGTTGCCTAACAGGAGTTACATGTGTTGTTTGAACAAATGATTAATGGTTCTCCCCTCACCTCTTCCATTTTCCACAGCCATACCAGCAAAACCAACAAAAGCTGGATGCCAGAGCAGGCCAGCAGGGACTTGTGTGGTGGTGAAGGCTCGGGCTGCCTGCACCATGTGTAAATGCCAGTAAAGGGATGTGTGGAGGGGTGAGGGTGGGTAAGGTCCCTGCAGGTGCTCTGGTGCAGGCGGAGCCAGCCCTGCAGGTAAATGGCCCTGCTGGAGGCCCTGCCAGGCAGCTTCTGAGCACCTACAGCATGTTGGCACAGTCAGAGCTGAGGTCTGGTTACCTTCACAGTGATATTCTGGTTTCTATTTATCAAATGGGAAGTTTCTTTGTGACCTTTTCTCTTGTCTCTGGTCAATCTGGCCTGGATCTCCATCTCTGCATTTGAACTAGGCTGTTGCATTCCCTCAGCCTTTTAAAACCCTTTTCCTCCATGCACATGTACATCTAGGAGCTGAATGGCAATTAAGCAAATTTTCCATTTGTGCACCATCATCATTACTCACAAATGAAAGTATCTGCCAGCCCCTGGTTTCTCCTCCCTGTTGTGTTGTGGGCAAACTCATTTATGTCACGTTCATTAATGCTGTGGTTCTCCATATGGTCAAACCCAGACTGCTGTGGTCTTTCCTTACTTGAAATTTAAAACAACTCTCAGAAGAATGTGGTAAATGAGCCAAAAATAGAGTAGCAGAGGCATGCTTCAGCGCTGTAAGACTGGTAAACACAAATCCCTTTGAAACAGTGGCCTGCATTTACATGTGTAACATAATTAATGTTTTCTTTTAATGTCCGTTGCATTATTAATGTCTTCCTCCTACTGTATTAAACAAGTCATTTGCCAGTAGACAAATGACAGTAGACTTCTTTGAAAAGAAGTAAGGTTGCTGAGTCACTTCAATTTCTAGTCCTAAACTTCTTGAAAGTGAACATATCTTTCCCGATTGCCTGCTATAACCACATGTCATTTGTCTTTCCTGAAGTCTCTTTAGTGTGCCACTGCTCTTAGTCATGCTCTGGACCCCTCCTTAACCTTCAGTTCTCTGTGTGTGTGTGTGTATCCTTTGCTTCTAATGAACCCTCAGCATTGTGCCTTTCTGAGAAAGCCCCGAGTCTGCTGTGGAATTTCTTGTTCTTTGGGCAAAGCCTTGGGTTAGGTGGACAGTTTGGAGGACCAGGGCATAGAGCCAGCAGCCTGAGGATTTTGCAGGGTTGGAGGAAACAGGCTGCTGCCGCTGTCACAAACACATCCCCTTCAGCTGCCTGCCTTGTGCATATGTTTGTGCAACTGCCCTGTGAACCACAGAACCAGTGAAAAAGTGTTGTTTTTCTTCTGCAGACCATTTATAAAGTCAGTTTAAAATGTGTCCTATCAGATCCTGGCACAGTGCAGTTAGAAGCAGGCAGTTGAAAGGGAAGTGGAACACCTTTTTCTCCACAGGAATTCAGTGCAAACCTTCACCTGATGCCATGGCTTCAGTCTGTGGCTGCTCACAGCTGACTCTGTTTAAAGGATGGCTGAACAATTCCTCTGAATGGACGGTCTCTTAGCAAAATTGTTGGTTTGATTACCTGGTTTTTTGTTTGATTTTTTTTTAAATTAGATTTGAACTTTGTTAAAAGTATATCTAAACAGGTATACTGCTCTGTGTGTGAGCAGGATCATGTGTTTCATTGTGGCCTCAGCATGCTTTTATGTGCAAGTCTTGAATCAAGTCCTTGCCCATATGGTTCCATTTATTCTTCAGCATCACCAAATATAAATTTATCGTATGGGAAATGCTGTATATTTTAAACATTACAAAAGGATAGTGAATAATGCATATCTCACACAGAAGGTGCATAAAGTATTCAGTAAAATAATTTTACAGTATAGAAAAAAAGACTTGCATTTGTTCATAACTGGTTTGGCAGGTTGAGAATTTGTATTCAATGTTCTCTACAGCTGTTGTTGGGTGTGGACAGGAGTGCAAGTACATATATTTTATGGTCTTGCAAAAGCAAGGTGTGTTTAGTCTTCTTCTGAAAGGTAGATTAAAAAAAACTGAATTTGTGCTCTGACAGAAGGGTACTTAGAATCCTGAGCAGGCTGTAGTCCCAGAGCAAGAAAAGTCAAACTGTATTTTTTGTACTTCATGTTTGCACTTTTGTTACATTTTTTGTACCTTGCTGATGAAGGACACCTCATGTCTGATTGTTTCTTTTCTATAGATGTTACAGAAGCATGCCCAACCTTAATTTATCTTAAAAACCAGGAAAATTTCATATTATCCTTTCATTAAAGGATTATTTAACGTACATGTACAAAAATGGATGGGTGTCTTTGGGTTAACAGTAGTCATGTAATAAGGACACACAAGTAGGAGCATATAAAGCAAGACTGAATCTGAGAGTTGCTATGCTTTAATCAGGTTTTAGGCATCAAGGCAAAATACAAAGCAGGGGATTTGGGGAGAGAGCAGGAATCTGCGATCTTAAGTGATGATTTTTTTTTAATATGTTTTTCTCACTTTTGAGAATTTTTGCTTCTCACTTTCCATCAGTATTTCCCCACTTGTGTGTGGTGGTGTGTCCCTCAAAGCTTCGAGACCTTTGCCAGGATTATGCCCAGGCATCTGCATTAAATGTGTGCTCAGAATTTCCCAGCCAAGTGTCAGCAGTTCAGTGTGAGGGTGTGAATACTTGCATAACAAAATGTAAACAAACTTAGCAAATTTCTCTGTGTGGTCAGCCAGGAAACAGAAGCTGGGTCATTCTAAATACTAATGAATGTTTGGCAGATGAAAGGCTCTTTTTGTGTTGCTCATAGTGCAGCTGAAGTAGCAAGAAAAAATAGGAAGAAAAATATGGTGAGGAGGCTGGGTTTCTCCCTTCTTAACAGTTACTTAATTTTTCAGTTTTAGTTTTTACTGTTGTAATTTATTGCCTACTGTATTTTGACTGAAAGAATCACAGGAGTTGATTTTGTGACATAGATGCAGAAGATTTTTGGGTGTAAACCCTGGAAGTGCAGTCATGTAATACTATCCTAGCCACGTTGTCTAGCTCTGTGGTGAAATAAGAGCATTAGGAGGTTACAGAGGAGAGGAAAACACAAATTTTCTGATGTGTGTATTATTAGGATATTAACTGAACATAGCCCACACTGTGTATGTGCAATTGAATCCAAGTAATTAATGTCTTTTCCATCAGGACTACATGTATTTTTATCATTACTTATATTTCTATAATTTTCAATAATTATTTTATTGATAAATTAGTGAAAATAATTAATGAAATTATATTTGAGGCTATTTTAGCAATTGCAAGTGGCAATTTGGGTTTGGTATCAAACTGGTTATTATATTTTAATATCTCTCCCTCTCAAACTCCCATGTGAGGAAAGAGTGTGTGTGGATGTTTACACACATTGCAGTGCTCTTAAATCACTTGCAGCCTGTGTTAGGAGGTTGTGAACTGCAAGATTAGTGTGTAGTAGTTAGAAAGCATATGTGCTGACCCCTCTGATATTCTGCTTTACATAAACTGATCCTTAGCAAATGACCATGCATATTAATCTCTGCATAAATGTTGTTTATATTTCAGTCCGCACCGACAACCAAAGCAGGATCTGAAAAAAACATCCAGTCAGACAAGGTATCTTTCACCTTTGCAAAGTTGCTGCACTTTGGTCTTCTACTTACTTTGAAAAAAGAGGCTGAACTCTTGGCTATTTCTGTGTCACATGAAACTGGTGCGTGATCAGTGACATACTTGTGCATAAATTTCAATATAGCCCAGGAAGTGTCCTGTTAGCCATCTTTAGATCTGTGCTTGTTTGGACTAGCATAGATGATATTCCATAGCATTGAGGGGTGGAAATGGTAAATTATCTCCATTTTTTTATTTTATGACAGTCAACAGACTCTCAAAATAAACAGCTGTCTGAAGAGAAGCAAAAGGAACTCAGTGATGTAAGTTGTGTAATTTCTACCTCTCTCTCTCCCTTTGAATTTTTTAGTGAGGGTTTCTTCTGGTATTTTACTTCCATCTTTCGCTTAAAAAAATAGTTTGAAAAAACAAAAATCCAGCCCTCCATATCTAATGATAATAGTTTATCTCTACACAGGGAAAAAACCAAACCACACCTTCTAAACCAAATAACAGAGGAGAAGTTACTACAACTGAGGCTGATGAGACTCTACCAGCAGCCTCTACAGAGACAGCAAAGGTATTGTAGAAGCAACAACAGGTTTTTATTATTTAAGCCAATTTTTATTATTTTATTGAGAGGATGTTAGGAATCCACATCAATATGGATTCTTTAGCTGAAAATTGATAAGTGAGAATTTTGGGCCCCCAAAAATCAGTGTAGTTAAGTTGTTGGCCAAGCAAATGACATTAAGAACATCACAGTTTTAGGCCTGTTCTTGTGTGTTTGGGGATCTTCTGTTTTTCTCTTAGTTTTTTTTTAAAGTTCCTTGTAGTTACACAGCTGTCACTGGTTCCTTGTCAGGCTCTTCCCTTGCCCCCTCACTGCAGCATTGGCTCCGAATGTAGCAGGTCAGCCCTGAACAAGGCTCTGAAAAAACTAAAGTGAGGAAGGTTGGGGAAAAAAGCTGGGGAGGGGTCATTTCCACAGGGCAAATAGAGAAAAAAAGTATGAAGGAAAAGCATGTGGTGGCATTAGGATGTGTCTGTTTTGGTCTGCTGGTGTTCTGGCCTGCCAAAAGGCTGCATAATGTGAAGGGCTCCTGCAGTTCTGCTACAACAAACTTACTTTTGACAGTAAATGGGAGTGTCAGTAAAGCAGAAGTCTGCATTTGTGTGGTGGTGGTGCCCCTCCACCTCCCTGCCTGCAGCTGTTTTCCCCCCACCTACTTGAACACCTTTTGCAGCTGGAGTTTAATGGTGCATTGAGAGCTACCAGGAGTAAATGACAACTTTCTAAAGAGACTTGGAAGGGGCCTTGAAGTTTTTCTTGCCCTGCAGATTTCTTTCACTGGCAGAGTAAAAGCAGAAGGTAGAGTGCTTAAAATAGAAAGCTTTCTTTCCCACAGCAGAATCTAACTGGAAACACAGCTTTTATGGTGGTAGCTCATTCTGCCCCAGCATCTGGGTGCTGTGCATTTGCACCAGCCAGTTGCTGAGTCCAAAAAACTATGCACAGCCTCAGCACTGGATGTTTTACTTTTTTTTTGTCTCTCTTTTAACATTGCAAACTATCTCTTAATTTTTCTCTTTTTCTTCTCCAGCAAAAGTCAAAGGAGATGTCCCCAGTGGTTGGTGCAGCTGCTGGAACAGGCACAGCTGGTGCAAGTGTGGTTGCTGCTGCTGACAAATCTAATACTGAGGTTAGTAAACATAGACCCAGATAAAGGGTTCCCCTGTAATAATGTCTCAGAGGGTGCTTCTCTCTCTGAATTACTTTGGTTTTAGGGGAAAAAAATGAATGGATAACTGCTGAAGTACTGATACATCTTCAGTGTATGTATGATGTTGGAGGGCCATCTGAAGGAAGAGGTAAAAAACAAGTGGTGTGTCATTCAAATAGGACTTCTTCAGAAGCTAGCTTTAAATTATACAAGCTTAAAATCAGTTACTCCCTATCTCTGGTTATATTTGAATATATTGGCTGATATATTTGTGTATCAGCTGATACACAAATATAAAATATCTTGCTAATGACACTGGGGAATTGAGTTTAGAATCATTCTCACTGAAAAATTTGGCAAGTACATATCCTGCTGAAAGAAAGCTTTTAGGTTGGTTTCTAGGAGTATTCCACAGATTCACCAGATGCTTCAGATTTTTTTTTCCCCCCTTTGTACACCTTGGTAACTTCTCTAATGTTTTACTTATTTTTTTAGCCTGGTATGGATGAATCAGCACTTGATAACCTAATAGATACCCTTGGTGGACCTGAGGAAGATGTGCCTACTACTCCTGTTTACACTGGCCCAGAAATTACGGTATTTTACACTTGACATTCTTATTTCTTAGAAGATTCATCCCTGAGTTACATCTGTAGTTGCTCATTACTGCATTGATCCAGGACTTGTACCCGTGATCTGTAAAGAGTTAAAAGAGAGTGTGCACAATTACATTTTAATGTTGGTTTTGTTAACATAGAAATGATACAGTTTTGGGAATTTGTTGAAGAATGCATAACTTTCTGAGTCTGGATGGAAGAGTCACGTTAGAAGGATTAGATTACAAGCTTATTGGCTCAGTAAAACATGACAAACATTTCGGAATTGATAAATATTTAAATAATAGTCTAGGTTCAGCCATGTATCCTATGGTTTGAGACAGTGAAATGGCTTAAATTAGGACTGTGGGAATGTTCTGCTGGATGATGAGCACTGTTGAAGCGGGTGGGGAGGCATGTGCATGACAGTAGGTACTGAAAGATACTATAGAGTGTCCTAGTCAGTATTTGCATTGTCTTTCTGGCAGTATCACTGTAGCTCTTATCAGAAATTTATTTCAGTAAAGAACAGTACACAAACATTAATGTCTACATTATTTTCACAGGAAGATATATATTCAAGATACTTGGAAGAAATGGGCAAACGGGAAGGTAGTCTGCCTCCAGAGTATGTTAAACTGTTGAAGGTGAGGGAGTTAAAAACCACATTCTTCATGTGTGTTTTCTGTAATATTGGATATTTCTGTTTCCCATTTACTACAAAATTAATTCTCATTTTAGAGCAAAGGATATGGCAAAGATGTGGTCTCCCTGAAACCAAATGAGCAAGATGAAGTAAGACTTTTTTTTATATATATACTGGAGGGTGAAAGTAGCCCAGGTGAAAATAACCCAGTTATCATTGGATTTCTAGGAAAATATAAATGTTGCGTGTTCTCCAAAAGTCCCAGGAAATAGGAGGGGGATGTGGGGTGCCAAATAACCTAGATACTGAAAAAACTAAATAGAGGTTGGCACAGATGTTTCTAATAAAGGTGTAGGAATTTTCATGATGCTGAAGCTGAAATGAGTCAAATAGATGATTACTGAAATATTGGGCATACAAATAACAAAGGAGAGAAATATTTTGCAAGCAGGAGTCTCCCTGTAATGCCTTCAGCAAAGAGTACTTGTACTTCTACACTGACCAGAGATTTCTGTCAGCCAGCATAATTTTTCTGTTTGGGAGTTTGACATACTAAAAATAAAAGCTTATCTGAGAAATGAATCAACCAGTGTGGGCAAGCATCGTTTTTGGTTTTTTTTTGTTTTCTTTTTTTTTGTTGTTGTTATTGTGTCAGGAACTTGTGCCAGTGAGGTCATCGTGTGAGTAATTGTGGGACACACTCAGGTTGTAAACTTGAGTTTGACCCATGATAATATCTGAACTTTCTCACAGTCATAACTTGGTTTGCAATTCCTTGCTCAGAAGCCAATGACAGATGATGAGCTTGCAGAGGCCCTGTCATCTGACTTCACCTGCAGTGCTGCTTCTGCTCAGGAGAAGAAGAGTCTGACAGAGGTATTGACACTTTCCTTGCCATTACCTGAATTTATTGTGAGGAAAAATTGACGCTGTTATCATAATACTTCATTTTAAAGTTGATAAAATTTCCTGTTTCTTTTCTATTTTTGCAAATTTGCCTGTAATTTCATCTCACCCATAGAAACCAAATAAGGAAGGAGAAATTGTGCAAGCACAAGCAGCAAGTTCAGTTAAGACATCCGTTCCTCCTAAGGAGAAGAAAACAAAATCAAAAGAGGTACACATAGTCCTTCTTTCACTGGTTATCTTAAAATTTACAGGCATATGATGCTATAATGTGGTTTTGTTCTTGCAAAGACGCTCATCATTCTCATTTTCAATTGTAAATCCTCTTTTATATAGAAAATATAGGAATAACAAGAAATGCCATTGCCCAGATTCCATTGGTGCCCTAAAGATCTGACTTTAGTGGATCAGATGATTTTCCTTCTGGATTCTGTGAAATAACTGTGGTTCTTCTCATTAGAGGAAGTAGAGTAGAAACATCAGTAGGAAAATTTTCTTAGCTTTGTGGTCTGTATTTGTAACTTGGATATGATGTAGTTTTCTCAGGTTTTATGAATCTTCTGTTTTTTCCCTCTGAACAGAGCAAGTGTGACCTTACACTTTTTCAGTTTGCTGTGTCAAAGTATTTGAGAATTGTGTTAGATGACATTGTGACACTGTGGGTTTTGGGGGGTTTTTTACTTCCTTATTTTCCTTCTCTCCTTAAGCAAAGCACCATGTCTGACTAAAGCTGTGCTAATTCTGTCATGCAATTTGGTGTTAAGGAAATTGGGTAAAGCTAAACCAAAATGACCAATCTGGTGCTGAATTTTTTCTTCATATACAGTATAAAAATACATAAGGTAAAAATGTCAGTTTAAGGAAATAACAAAATGGTTTTCACATTTTCTTAAAATACAGGAAATTAAAGATGATGCAATGGATGCTTTTCTTGATACTCCTGGAGGACCTGACCCTGAAGAAGATCGTAGCCCTGTTGTAAAGGTGTTAGAGGTAACACCTCAGTCCTTTTATACCCTGGCTATGGAATCCCAAGTACTCTTTGTTAGACACTGGACAAATGTGTTAAATAACGAGAAAGTGACTTTGATATCAAAAGCCTAAGGAATGTGTGAATCTTCAGTGATTAAGAAAATGAAAAACATTAAGAATCCCAAGTGGGTACAGGTAGAGTAGGACATAGTAAGGTGGTCTGGAAAATTGTGAGCATGTCATTTGTTTGCTTATACAA
The DNA here is from genome assembly GCA_032173965.1 of Sitta carolinensis. Lineage (NCBI taxonomy): Eukaryota > Metazoa > Chordata > Aves > Passeriformes > Sittidae > Sitta > Sitta carolinensis. The sequence continues at coordinate 2,376,201 of CM063313.1, read as the reverse complement.
GCAAACATATATACATTCATTCAAACATACATTCATGGGTCAATACAACTCTGTTTTGGGATTTTTCCCCCAGCAGCCTATACAATTTATAGCAAGCTTTCATTTTGCACATATTAGCGGTTTGATTTTTGACTTCCAATGTGCGTGCTCATTTTCCCATCAAACTTCATTATCTTTCTAATTTGAGTCTTGCCATTCACTGTCTTTTGAGAGTTTTGTTTTTCTCCAACAGACAGAATTTAAACAGTTACCCTGTGTTTGCATGTTAAACTTAAATTTTTTGGTTTATTTTTGCAAACTCTATCTATAACTATAGTTAGAGCAGATTTTTTCCTGTCTTCACTTATAGCTCAGAGCAAACAAACAACAGGGAAATAGAAAAAAATCTTCTGTTCCTGAGCTAAATTTTGATTAAAAAAAGAGTTTGTTGTATTGCAGATTTAGTCAATCTGGGCCTTCAGATTACTTAGTGGATGCTTTTCTTCATGAAGGAGGCCCAGATAATTAAAAACTTTGTTTTGGTGCCATTGATAGAAAAAGACAGAGATTATAGCTTGTGTAATCAGAGTGCTGAAATACAAGAAAACCTGAGGATTTTGTACACACAAAAGTTCTAAAAGTGCCTGCCACAAAGACAGAGCTCTGAATACTGTCTAGTTTTTTAGGATTTAAATTTAGCCATATTCACATACAGTGTTGAATCTTAAACCATTATGATTTTACCACAGACATTTGACAGGAATAAATTGGGGGATTTTAGTATCTTGTTACATAGTCTGATTTCATTTGATGACAGTCCTTTTGTACTTAGTAGGCAGAAGAATCCTGATAGTGAAGTTGAGTACTTGGAGCATTTATTTTAATTTCTTTTAGTGGTTTTTTAATGTTGTTTCTTTTTAAGGCAAAAGCCAAAGAGAAAAAGGAGCAAAAGGCTAGAGAACATGATGATACAGTACCTCCAGAGTACAGGTTAACACCAAAGTTGGTAAGTTCTTCATATTTACATTACTTTGTAGGCTGGGCACTGTGCCTGACACTTTCTTCCATTACAGATAGGGAAAGAACATGGGAAAACAAACTAAACTACTATTTAATGGATGGCTTTCTCCTTGCTGATTTCTAGTCCTCTTATTTTCCTCCCCTTCCTTTGTGGGCATCACTGTTTTTTCCAGGCACTCTGGGCAAAGATCTCATCTCACCCCTTAGATGGGTGAGTAATCTCAAATGGCAAAATCACCCATTCCTTCTCCAAGAGTGATGTTTCTGACATTAAATTGTAAAATCCATCCCTTTGCAGGAGTGCTCATTGGTATCACTTTGTAATATAACCTTGAGACACTGACACAATCCCACTGATGGGAAAATTGCACTTTTTTTTATTGTTACCCAAAGTGACGGAGATTGATTCAAAGTTTACCAAAACAGCAGAACACTTTTGATGTGCTGACATCCCATTTGCTTTTATTGATCTATTTATCTGGCCATGTAAAAATTCCCCATTTAGGGGAATTCCTGTAACTGATTAATTTTTTAGTATGTAATTTACTTTACATTATTTTGCTGGTGATTACTGAGTATGGCACTTCTTGTAACAACAGAAAAACGTCAATAATACTTAATTCCCTTTTAGGATAAAGATGGGAAAACAGTATTACTGAAGCCTGAAGAAAAACCAAAGGTTAGAAAACTGACAATATTGTAGGAGTGTGGCTAATATCCTGTTTTCTCCCTCTCTGTCATCACTTCTCTCTGTGCCACAATGTAAGTTTCTTGATCTGCTTATGTGGTTTACTTCCTTGCACAAAATCTGCTGGTCAGAAACATCAAGTGGAAGTTAGTTTTATTGAAATTCACTTGTCTGTGAATGGAGAGCTCATATAAGGAAAAGGTTTAGAGAGTTCAAGACAGGAGAGAGTTACAAAAATTATTGCTGACTCAAAGAAAGCCTGTGTGGGGAGTTAGTGTAAGGTATTCTGTAGAGGTCTGTTGGAGCTGTTAAGGATAGAGAGAGGTGAAGCAGGAAAATCTTTTGTTTTCTTGACAGTTTCCTCTTGCTAGTGACCAAATACAAAGGAATTTGACTAGAAAGAAGGAAAAAAAGCTGCTGTGGACATTTTCCTAATCACAAAGAACAACCTGGACTTTGCAAAGAGTATCCATTGTGGCCTAGAAAGTGCAAGAGAGGATTAAAATACTGAAAGAGACAGTTGCAAATACTAATTTTAAAGGCACAGGAAGAAAGCAAAGGAACTGTGCACTGAAGAAACTGAGGGCTCCACTTTGGAAATGCTGTGAGCTGAGGAGTGCTGCCAAAAATTGGAAAAGCACAGGAAATCTCTGCTCTCCTGAAATGAGTGTGAAGGTCAGGACCAGTTTGAGTGCCTTCTGGGCAGTAATCTGAAGTCATCCCTATTATTCAGGGTTAAAGTGTTGGAGGCAAGGAATGCAAAGTGCTGGAAAAAAAATACTTCTCTAAAAATTTTTATGTCAGGTCTCACAGGTGTGATTGTCTTGAGTGGTGAATGTTTGAGAGCTGCACAAAAGGGAATTCGTGCCAGGCCTGTCATGAGGAGAAAAAGGGAAGAACTCTGCTCTCAGAACTAGGCCCTGCTGCCAGGAGATAACCCTTTGGGACCACCACTGGTATTTATAGTAGTGAAACAAAAGTCAGCAAGACAGGAAAAGCTGTCTTAACAGCTGGAAACCATCAGCCACTTGCTGTTCTTCCATGATTTCTGGTGAAAGCAAAGTCCTTCCTTCAAGATAACAGCTAGTGTTTGTCTGTTTTTGGGCCTCCACTCTGCACATGCAGTGGCATCACTCTTAGTGAATAAAAGGTACTACCTAAATGCCTTTGCTTATTTACTGCCTGAAGGAAGATTTCAGGCATTATGAAAAGTGGTGCCTTATGTGTTGAGACACTTTATAAAGAATAAGGGGAAGGAAATGAGGGAGGGATTTCTCTCTCAGAAAGAATGTCATTTTATGCATTACGAGTCTGTCCCTTAGCTATAAAGTTCCATGCAGCAGGTGAATGGCCATCACTGCTAGCAGAGATTTCAACACTTAGCTTTGAACAGTAATTTGGAGGATCCCAGGAGCTTCAGGTATATAGATGTAGGGATATATGGATTGCAGGGGCCTAGTTCACATAGTGTCAGTAGATTGTAATATATCACACAGAGCAGGAAACTAGAACTGCGTTTTTATTCACCAAAACATGCACAGTGAAAACCACTGAGTGTCAGCAGTCAGTGCATAGGTTTAAGGGAACTCTCAGGGAGTTCCCTTAAGGAAGGAAAGAGTTCCTCTCTAGTTCTGCTAGTAAATATTAGTCTTTTCTTCCTAATTAAGAAGGTTGTATTTTCCTTTTTATTATCCCTGTCTTGAGAACTATATATATGGTTCTCTGTATTATGTTTTATATTTTATGTACAGTTCTCTACATTATATTGACTTATGATAACAAATTAACTTACTTGGAAGTGCGCTTTTCTTAATTTTATGCACTGCAAAATTAATTCTCTTTTGTTGCACGTAATTGTGAAAGGTTGTTTCAGCATAAGCTACAGATGTTTTCCTGCTTTATGAGTAGCTGAAATACAGTTCTTGAAAAAGTGAATTAAAAAGAGGCAGTGAAGTCACCCGTGCCACATATTTTGGTTTTTTTGGTTTTTTTTTTTTGGTTGGTTTGTTGGTTTTGTTTTTTTGCAGGGGGCCAGTTTGTAGCCTTTGAGTGAAACTGATCTTATTGATGAATTTTCAAAGTATTTTGCCTGCCCTGCACAGCCTGCAGTACAATCCAAAGTACTAAAGCCCTGCAGTGTATCCAAAGTATGTCTTTCTGGTTCATTGGAGAAGCTGACACTGACAGTTTTGCTAACACTGGGTAGTGCTACTGTTCTTTCAGAAAAAAAAAAATTATTCTCTTCCATTTTTACCCTTCCCATTGTCTTTAGTGGATCATACAGTATTGACACTCGGCTCTTTATAGAGCATCCTCTGCCTTTAAATTTTGACTTTTCTTACTTGTTTAGTACTCTATTTAGAAAAAAAAAAAAAAAAAAAAGCTGTTTAATGGCAACATTTTGTTTATGTTTTCGCAGCATATTTACTAAAATGCAGTGTAAATTGTTCTCTTTCAGAAGCCATCAGGTTCTGTGTCTGCAAAAGCCGCTGAGGATAAAGTGGTCTCTCAAGCCACAGCCTGCACTGTGCAGTCTTCAGCTCCCCTGCCTTCAGTAAGTAGTGGAGTCCCTTCAGCTGAAGCTGAAGCAAAACTCAGTGTTTCATTTATGGGATGGTAGAGCATGTTGTCAGGATGCTTATTTCAGTTGCATGTTCTTCCTCCACAGTGATAACCCACAAAGGCTAAGTGGTTCACCAAAAAAATTTTAAAAAGCCAGGTCAAGCACAAACTGAATGGTCAGTGACCTTCCTCATAGAGGAAGCCAAACTGATAGCTCTTGTGGTGTCCTCCAGTGTCGCTGTGGGTGATGAACAAACGACATGAGACCTCATTGTAAAAAACTGCATCTGACTCCCCTTTATTAAAACAATTTCCCTCCTTATGTACCTTTTAGAACAGGCCACTCTCATTGGTTAGAAGAGTGCCAGAACTCTTCTAACCATTGGCCCAAACCGATGGATAGAGACAAGTCCATCCCACAGAAAAGAATGCAAAACATCACTCTCGTTACAATAACACTTGGGATGTTTATGTCAAGTCTGTGGGAACAAGGTCTTTTGAAACCTAAACACCACGAAGAAACTGAGTTCAGAAACTCAGAAACCTCAGGCCTAGAAAACCAGACTACACTCCAGCTCCTACTGCCCTAATGGGGATGCTGTTTGTGAACCTAATAGGGACTGCACAGAAAGACAAAACCAGGTTTCTTCAAACTGAAAACTGTTTTTTCATGTATCAACACCTATGCAGGTTGGTCCTGTGTCAGATGAAGCACTGGAAGCCTTGTCCAGTAGCCTAGGAAAGAGGGAGCCTGATCCAGATGAGAAAAAGCCTGCTGTGGACAAAGTTAAGGTAGAGAAAAAAATCAGACCTCAGAAAATAGACTGTTGATGTAACTACCTTCAGCATTACTCCATTTTCTCAAGTCACAAACAAAGCAGACGTTATGTTTTCACTTCTTTTACAAGCAAAATGTACTGTTGAAACCAGCTCTGTTCTACTTAGGAAGTACTAGTAGGATTTCAACACAATGAGTACCTTTTCCTAATAATTTTGGCTGTTGCAGTGCAGCAGTTCCCTCAGTTTCTGAAAACTGTTTTGTTGTGTCTTTCTGCTGAACTGAAGCAGAATTAAGATGCACACCAGGGGTAGCACACAATATGGTCCTTTTTTGGAAGGAACAAAATTTATGATGAGGGGCTCAAATTAGAAATTACACACAAAACTTTTTAAATAGGGAGCCATAAGTAAGTCACTGAAATCCTGTCCTAGGAAATGCTGTTCATAGGCACAGTGTGAATTTTCCCATGTGCCACCCTAAACCACATGGAATTGGCTGGAGTCAGAAACTAGCCCTTCTGATGGCTGGAATTCTGTCAGGCAAAAGTTCACAAAGTTGGCTGTAGTCTCTTTTCTTAGTTGGCATTTTCCCAGCATAACTTGTATGGGGGTAATAATTTTTGAGGTGGGACACTGATTTCTCTCTTCAGCCTTCCTCTTCATGCAGCCCAGACAGCTGGTGAGTGGATTTCCAAAAATGTCAAGAATTAAGACTGAGAGGTATTTTTGATTTTGGTCCACCCTTGTCTATTGACTTACTTCTGCTAGCTTCACTAGCAGAGGTAAGTGAATAGGTAGAGCTACTTCTGATACATGAAGGAAGAAACAGGCAGGGGAATTAAGACTTTCTCAAAAGAAAATGCTTTCTTTTAACTTTCATGAGATTTGTGTCTGGTGGTTGGATTGAATGAGAAAGACCAATTTGAATCAGAAGACTGAAGGCTGGAAGCTTGCTCTTGTGCATTTCTGTGGGTAGTTGTTTTTCTTACTGTGATTCCTATTTTGCCTTCACAGGAGAAAACCAAAAAGGAACAACGCAAAAAACTGGGTGAAGAAGAAGAAACAATTCCTCCAGAGTACAGATTAACAGAAGCCAAAGTAATTTATTTAATGTGCTTACTTCCCTTTCATTCCTCAGAACGTGTGGATGTAACTGAGACTCCCGTTTAATTTTGAGACACTGGTGTTTTGGTTCAGCCATTTTTATAATATCTAGAAATTCTGATTTGTAGTCCCCACAACTACCTGTCATCTATCATTGCATGCATGTATGGGCATAGAAGTGGTTTAGATGTAGGTACCTGCAAATTAATAATTCTGTATGAGATTAGTCCACCAGAGTCCTTCAGTAGCTTCTGGTATTTTAGAAATAAATAAATTGTGATTGGTTAAAGCTGTTAAGAAAACCACAAGGACCTGGATGATTTTTAAGTGGCATCTTGAGTAGCAGCAATAGATGCTATAGAGGCTGCACAGAGGTCCCTGTGCTGTGTAACCCTTTGTGTTGCTCAGAGAATGCCCCCAGACTGCTTGTATTGCTTGGCTGTTTAAGGTTTAATGCAAGGGTTTTTCTCTTTATAGGATAAAGATGGAAAACCACTTCTACCAAAACCGGAAGAGAAGTCGCAGGTAAAAAAGGGACAACTTCAAATGTCTGTTTCATTCATGACTTACTTACCAAATGTCAGCAGGGTTACCCAGTGTTCAGTGTAAAATTGGGCTGTTACCTGCTTACCTTTTAAGAGATGATAATAATCTGCTTTATTTTTTCTTTCCAATGGTAGCCTATGAGTGAAAATGATCTTTTAGAGGGTTTAACAGCAGGATTTTCCTGTTCTCCATCGCCGCCTGAACCATTACCTACATCAACTGTACTAAAGGTGAGTATATTAGATTTCTGAAATCTGATTTTATTTTCAAGTTATTTGAACAATTATGACATTTTCTATGTTTCCTTTATATAAAGTTCTTTAAATGAAATCCAATAACTAAAAATATAAAATACTTCTTGCAGTAAGTTAATAGAAGAGCAAGAGTTTAAAAAACAAACAAAACTAGTTATGTGGCCTGTCTTTTTACCAGTTGCTTGCTTAAGTAGTGCTTTGCAGCTAAGGATTTTAAAAGTTTTTTTTGGGGAATATAAGATGGCTTGGTGAAATCTAAGTTCTTTTGGAGTCATGTTAAACCTGTTTAAACTTCAGCTGCGGTGATGTTTAACCCAGTGGTTTAGATGGAAGAACAAACTGAGATGAGGAACAGTTGCACAGAGTGTGTGTGTGGGGGGTGTGTGTTTCAATCTGAAACACGCAAAGATCCCCAGGAAAATAAAATCCTAGAAATCAACTCTGTGGGTGCTGTGTTTTGGATGTTGTTTTGGGTCTGATGAGTGTTTTCCTCTGGGTTCCCTGTGTGTCTTGTTGTTCCAGAAAGCCAAGGATAGTGCCAAGTTGGCAAGTTCCTTGGATGTGATCTCTGCTGCTACGGTTTCCTCAGTGCATTCAGCAGCTCCTGCACCTACTACCTCAGTAAGCAACCTCTCCTATAGGTCCTTACCCCAAAACAAGGGGCTGAGTAGTGAGGAGGGGCAGCAGCGTGATCCAGACAGTGTGGACTGCTGCAGAATTTAATAATCTGTTGCTATTGCGGAGAAGAAAAATGTCCCCCTGGGGGAAAAACAAAAGAAGAAAAAAAAGAATGAGTGGACACTCCATTTTCAACAGAATTCCACATTCCATGACCACCTTTGAATACCAGGGATACTTTCCTTCCTGGTGTTTATTGTAATGTTGATCTTACACTTTGATCCATGCAGAGGAATCTTCCTCTGGTGCTCCCAGCCTGGCTTGGAATGGGAATATAAAGCTCCTCCTGCCTGTGTTGGCTTGAAGGGCTTTTTTTTCTATCCAGGTTCCGGATAGAATTGCAAAATGAATGGTAACTGCCAAACAATAATTGCCAAACAATTGCCAGTCATTTCATAGATCTGTTCTCAATACAGCAGCTAGCCATATTTATAAAAAAAAAAGTTCAAGTAAATTCCATAAGCCGTTCTTGAAATTCTGTTTTCTGCAGGTCAGAAATTTCTCCCCAGCTATTGTGCTACACTGCAAGTGCAGAGTGCTCTTTGTTCACTCAAGTTCTACCGTTCATTAGCCAGTACTGATAGTAGATTGATGAATTGCATCATTTTTGCAGCAGGTATGCTGTCACAAATGTGTTTCTGCTTTTTTTAGGGAGGAAAAGAGATGGATGAAGCCTTGGATCTCCTGTCTGATTCCCTGGGACAGAGGGAACCTGACCCTGATGAGAACAAGCCAGTTGTGGACAAAGTGAAGGTAGCAAAAGACATTCTGGAACTTGAGCAATTTGGGGAGAGGAAGGGGCAGGAGGGAATAAAACAAAACAAAAAAGAAAAACCCTCCAAAATCCCCAAAATTTGCAATGGTTCTCATATGCTCACAGGAGTATATGGCATTGGGATTTTAGATGTTGTAAGAGTAAGTTTATTGGAGAAAAAAATCCACGCTCTTACAGATAGGTATATCAACCACTTTTCAGTCATCTGGATTACATGTGTGTTCTGTGAAAAATGATGATTTGGTTAATATTCTATAGCTACTTGGAGCCAAGTGTCAAAATGTTACGGGAGATTTGAAATAATTTTAGTTCAGTGCCTTTCATTGCCTTTATTCTCATCATTTTTCAGATGTCCTCTCAGGCCTCAGTTTCTAAAATTGATATTTTGGCCCTCTTTTTGTCAAGATTTGATTTTTTTAACCACAATTATCAAATTCACTTAATCAGGCATATTTTTAAACTTCCTTGTTTCTGCTGGTTTTGTCTTCATTTAGTGTTTCATAAAATCCTATAAAGGCTCTTCTGCTAACAAGAAAATAAATTTCTGCATAATAATAGTAATACATTGTAATTTGAAATAGCTATGATAAAGTACATTACTGAGGAAAAATAGACCCACCTTATGCTGCCTATCAATAAGTCTAGGCTGGAATCTTAGCTGGAGAAAAAAGAAAAAAGATATCCCTAAAATGTCTTCATTGAGACAAAAATGTTCTTCAGCAGTCTGGTTAAAAACCTCCATGTGGTGTTCTGTGTGGTATGTTCCTAGTATGCTGCCAAAAATCAGAACAGCATAAGTTGAAACATAAATGTAGTTTTTAAAACTTTCAGGTGTGAAACACACTTCATAGTGAAATGAATATATTGGGGGTTTCTCAGTAGTTTGAAAATTTTAAAGTGAAGAAGGGAACTGTCCTAAGTCTTATATGGCCTTTGACTTGTTCATTGACAGTATTTCTAACATGGGTATTAAAGGTGTTAAATAATTAAATACTTTCAGGAAAAGGCTAAATCTGAACACAGAGACAAGCTTGGAGAGAGAGATGAGACAATTCCACCTGCCTATCGAACACTTCTGGAGTCAGGTGAGCAGGTAAGGAAAAACTTCCTTAGTTTTTATTTGCAACAGTGGAAATTTGAGTCTGTTTGAGCCAGTCTGTCCTATTTGGAATTACAAGTTGAATAAGTGAGTGTCTGTACTGTAGTTATATATTAGGGTACGACATCAAAATATCCTTCAGTGAGAGTAGCTCTATACTTGCATGCTTGTAAGTCATAAAGCAAAAGGGAAATAAAAAAGAAGTTTTGTTCTTGTTTTGTTGTTTTTTTCAACTGGGCAGTACGAACAAATCACTTCAAATTACTAAAGCACTCAATTTAGAATGGTGCAGGTTCATTGGCAATCTGTGAACACCCAGTGGTGTCATATGTGAATACTTGTTTTTTGAAACTAATCTGCCCACTTCAAAATGAGGATCTGCTTTTTTTTTCTTCTCAAGAGTAAACCGGCAAAACCGACAGCAAAGGATGATGTGAAACACAAAGGAAAGAAGGTAATGATGGGGTTTATTGAGGGGGGCTTTTTTATATTCATTAAATTTATTCTGTGTTTTTTTCATGCATGTGAGCTCTGATTTTGTTTTAAAGTTGTGTCACTGTAGGCTTAAAGGGTGCTTCATAGCAAATACCCATAAATGCAGGAGGTAATAGGAACAGTAAAACTTCTGTGAGGAGTAGCTCTTCACAATAAATGCAGTTTTTATATACAATTGCCTTATGAATGTTCAGGAAATCGTGCCTCTTGGGAAGCTAAAATAGATGTCTCTAACATATGTGTGGAGTTCAGACGTGTTTTTCCTTAAGAAAAGGAATAACTAATTAAAGCAGACATAAATTTTTAATCCACTAATTTGACTGTGGCAAGCTAGGTTGTACATTTTGTGACTTCAAAATTAAAATTATTGCAGAAACCTATGGATGACAGTGCAGCTATTGATGCCTTATCAGGTGACTTTGATACTTGTGCAAAGGCTCCTGCTACACCCAGCACTCAAAGGTAGGACATTTTCTGCTAATAACTTGCGAAATAATCAGTTTTTCACTCCTCGCATTTCTTTGCAGCAGCTCATTTTAGGTTTTCAGGATGCCAGTCAAGATGCAGGGATTGTCTCACTTCTGCAGTGGAAGTTGGATGTATTTTTGTGTAATAAGTATTTGGAAGAAGGTTTGTGGTAATTAGAGCCTTTTAGACATGCTCAGACAAGTAAGTTGAGCAGAGAAATTGCTCAGTGGTAAATACAAAATCTGCCCACCTCTGCCAGGTTTTTCTGATGCAGTCTCCTGTCAGCACAGCCTGTGTTGCTGCCAACCCCATTAAAAAGATTGTGTTTTGGCAGATGTCAAAGCAGGAGCCACCAGTACTCTATTCTTGTTGTAACTGTAATTTTTTTTTCTTTGGAGTGTAGGACAAAAGTGGAAAGGAAGCTACGACCTCTAAATCAAGCTCAAAGGATAAAGGAAAGCCCAGAGACCCTAAAACGGTACAAACACATTTATGTATGGACAGTCATACAAGAGGGGCAGCTAGATTTTGGCTTTATATTACAGGGTTGTTATTTTGGTGGGAGTTTTCCATCAATAGGTTGAACTTGATCCATTTTTGTAAACATGCACATAGGAGAAAGGCCCCTCTCTATTTCAAGAAAAATTGGCAATGAACAGGGGCAAAAAAATACGTATCTTTCAGACAGAATGTGGTCTTCTCAGGGGGAGCCCTGTGCATGCTCCACAGGCTCCTCCTTCCCAGATTTGTTGATCTTAGAGTCCACTTAGTGTACCTATTGCTGTGTCGGGCAGGATCCCCACCACTTCTCTCATTTCTTGACAGTTTTGAGTAGCAGCATCCCAAAATTATTAAAAAGTACTCCTACATCCACATCCAGGTTCCCAAGTTATTATCATAAATTATTTTTTTTAATGAATCAAGACTTACATACTTTCAGAAATAAGTATGAATGAACATGGTGGGGAAAGCAGGCAGCTGTTTCTATATTCAAAAAAAAAGGGAAAAAAGGGGAGAGAAGGGGAAGATAAAAAGGGTTGCTTGGCTTTTTTTATCCAGAAGTTTTCAACAGAAAATTGAATAAGGTCAGGGTAAAGTTTGTTCCATGATGTAGTTCTCACAGAGGATATGTGCAGTAGATGGCTGAATAAGATGATTACATCTCTGGAAATTTTATCTGTCAGTGATGGGATTTCTGGCAGTTGTTACTATTAAATCACCACAGGTGACTTTTGTGTGACTGAAGAACTGATGTGCAGTTCTCAGTATAAAACTGAGGGGTGTCTTTATCTCCTCTTCAGGAGGATGTTCTGAGGTGTGACTGATCATTGGTGTGGCTATAAAGGTGTTTAGGAACAGGAAATGATGAGGTCAGGCACATCCCACTCTGCCTGAAAGAAAGCAGTTGATGGTGAAAAGGTGAAAATATTTGTACACAGCAGAAGTCACAAATGCCCTTGCTAAACTATATGTATTTCAAGTGCAGACTTGAATTTATGTCTGAACTGTGGTTATGACGAGTGTCTTGTCTGTCACTGCCTGATTTCAGGTTTTAGCTTGTTTCAGTTTCTCATTGTCTCATCCTCTCTTTAGGCAAAGGGACAGTCCTCCAGCAGCAAATCTGAGAAGCAGAAAACAAGCTAAACGTTAACCTTATCAAGTGAGATTTCTTCTTCCCTGTTCCCTGGGTTTCCACAAAGACAGCTTCATGCTTGTGAATTAAAGCTGAGGTTTGCTAGCAGTCCTTGAACCAAACCAAGACATGGTTAAAACTGCTGCTAAATCAAAATGCTTAGGATGACTTTGCACTTCAGGGTTCTGTGGTAGGAAAGTTTTTTCACACCCTTTATCCATTCAGTTTGTACATAACTATTTCATGTACCTAAACCTTTAGGCTAGTGGAATTCCAAGCATTCCAAGATGTGAAGTGGTGCTTCTCTAACACATTTTCACAGAGTAATGAGGAACAAGCACATCTCAGCTGGGGGGTTTGATCTTTAGGATATTGACCTTCTGTCATTACCTCTGCTCTAGATTCATCTGGAGGCTTAGTTCCCATAATTCTTCCCAGACTTATATTGCGATTCTTATTTCCAATTAACAGAAGATGAGCACTCTGACTTTATTTTTTTGTTTTGTTTTCTTACCCCCAGGATCCTGCTGCATCGTGTAAAATGTCTTCTTTCTGTGGGCAGATGATTATTCTTGAAGAACAAAAGCTGATGTCAAAAGCACATAGTTATTCTGGGTGTTTTTTGTACAGTGATATTTGCTGAACTTATCTTTTCGTTTTTCCCAGTAGTAGACTCAGGTGGTTTGTTTCTTTCCCCCAGTTTATTAAGACTCATGTAGTCTGACTTTTTTGTAATTTCCTTCAGCATTCAGGGGGAAAGAATGCTTTCTGTTTGCAGGAAATATATTGCATAAATGAAGAGCTATGCCAAAAAAAAAGAAAGAAAAATATATCAGCAGACTTTTGCACATAATCTCCACATAGTGCCTGTAAATGTCTGAAGAGTTCATATGTGCTAGCATTTTTTAACATTGCAGTGACTGCATTAAGTATTCTGGAACATAGTGAGCTTTAGTTACCCTCAGCTGGGCTGTGCAGCCTTCTTCTCAGGCCAGTTCCTGGGGGAAGGTGCAGGCCAGCTTTGGGTGTCTAATGAGTGAGAAACTGGGGATTAGCTGCTTCTTCCAGCACGTCTGGACATCAAGCAGGTGTTTGGGATGCTGCCTTTAGCCGTAGTTAGGACATGCTTTTCCCTGCCCCCCCATTCTTACCATTATTTCCAATCGTATCTGTACTGTTATCTCATAATTTCAGGAGTCTCCTGGACTGGACAAATAACGCATTTAACAGCTACCTACACATAAAGGGGGAGGAGGAAAGGAGGGGCCCCAGCATCAGCAATGATCAAAGCTCAGGTCCAGGGGTGGGCTCCTTTTTATCTTATTTTGCACTGTTTCTAGTCCTCCTGCTCCTACCACTTCAGCATGGAACACGGGGATGGGGCTGAAGGTGATGCTGCAGAGAGCAAAGCCCCATTTCTCCTGTTCCCTGTGAGGACAGGCACGGCCAGGCGCCTCTCACGGGTCGGCTGCCGCAGCCCTGGGCTGCCACCACCTGCGTGGGTTCTTCTCTGCCTCCCTGCCGTGCAGAATGTCCCTTCGCACATCCCGACACGTGTACAGCTCTGCTGTGAGCTGGCAAAGGGAGGCCACTGGCAGCAGAGAACAGGGTCTGCGGGCAGGGACAACGCAGAGACTGAAGTTGGGGATATTTAGACTCGTGACTGTACGTGCAGTCTGCACCGTGCCACTTCAATAAAGTTTGTAAGGATGCACTGTGCCCTTCCTGGCTTTTCATTTATCACCACTGCTTCTAGGCAGAATAAAGCCTAGAAATAATTTAAAAACCCACAAACGTTGGCATATTAAAATTGAATCTAACATGTTTTTAAAAGCCGCAAAATACAGAACTGCAGAATCAGCTAGGTTGGGAAAAACCTTTGAGGTCGTCAGGTGCAAGCTATGACTGAACAACACCTTGTCAACTAGACCATATCACTTGGTGCCTCATCCAGCCTTTTCCTAAACACCTCCTGCCTGCAACAGTGACTCCACCACCTCCCTGGGCAGCCCCTTCCAGTGCCCTGTCCCTCTTTCTTTACGTATTGGTGGCACTCCATGAAGGCCTTCACAAGCTCATTGAGACCCTGCTACAGGTGTTTTGCCCCTTTTCCTTTGGATTTCAAGGCTGCATCATAGTTGACTAAGACCAGATCTAACTTGTGGATGCTGCTGTGCTGGGAGGCAGCTGGAAGAGCAAGATGTAAATCACTGAAATTTATTGTGCCCAGATAAAGGCACAGTAAACTCACAGGTCCTGAAGTACCTGTGTGTAAGGTCACAGCTCTTCTGTAGGACGGCTGCAGAACATCTGAAATTAAAGGATGGGGAGGCAGTAATATGGAGGCTCTGGGGTACCAGGAAGGCCACTTAATTTTTTCCTCAGAGCTGAGCAGTTAAAAGCAGAAAGCAGGAATGCCGTTTACTGCTCACAAAAGAAATGACTGCACAAAAGGGGACCAAAAAAAAAGACCTTAATCTGAAATTGCCTGCAATTTGAGTTTTTGTCAAATTCCCCTTTTGGCTCTTAGAGTGTTTTAAAAGCAACAATTGGCGGTGCTGGAATTGCATAAAGTGTCACTAGTGTGAGGCACACCTTTCTCAGAATTCCTCTTTTATATATAAATGTATGTAGATATAAAAAATACATGGAATTTGCTGTGAGCTGGAGGAAGTGGTGCTCCCTGCATGGCTCTGTCAGAGCTGTTTGCTCTCAGCTGTGTAACAGGGTGCCTTCCAAACACCCATGAAGTGGGTTTGGACTCCACGGGCAGGTTCGATGTCCAGGTGGCAAAAAAGGGAGGCAGAGTCAAACACTTGGGATTAGTTCTAGATTATGATTTTCTTCCCCCCTCAGTCTTTACCTCTGTTAAAATTTCAAGTGCTTTGGCAAAGCCATGAAGAAACTGAGGCAGGCTAGAACCAAGTCCCCCCAGATGCTGCCCTGGCAGAGCGATGCCACCGTGCCCCAGGGGATGGAGAACCTGGTGACCAGCAGGCCAGTGATGAAGGAGAAGGCAGAGCTGGTACGTGGCAATCTTTTGCATTGGATGGAGCCCCACAGTCCCCTCTTGGGGGTCTCCAAAGGGAGGTCTGGGGCCGAAGGTCCCTGAAGTGGGGGCTGGTTGGTGAGCAGCCCTGATGCTGGAGGCTTACCAGACTCCTAGGCAACAGCACGGGCACTCCCCACAGCGTCCAGGGAAGTACAGCACGTGCCCGAAGCTCTTCCACTTGCCCTTGGTGCCCAGCAGTGTCCCCAGGCCCATCCTGAAGCGGGGGCAGCTCTCGGACAGGGACACCCTTGTCAAGGCCAAGCGGCAGAAGGGTGGATGGCAGCCCCGAGCAGGAGGCGAAGGTGGAGCTGGTGGGTGCTGGGGAAGGTGTGGGGTGAGACCCAGCCTGGACCCATGCCCCGGCTCTGCCAGAGTCCCAGCTGACATCTGCGGGTGTCTCTGCTTGGTGCTTCCACAGGGAGTGTGGCAAAAGCCTTCCAGGTCTGCCCAGCTTGAGGAGATCAAGAATCTGCTGGCCAACAATGACCAGGAGCTCACTGGGGACTTTTCCAAGGGAGGGACACAAGGATGGGACAGGTCTGTGGGTGCTGGCCCCATTATTCTGAACGGGCACCATCGCTGGAGCCCTGCACTGCTGCAAGAGCCCCAAGTGAGCCAGTGGCCCTTGCCTGGGCATGTAGGGCTGCAGGCTGGGAAGTCCCAGCCCCTGCAGTGGATGAAGAGCCCCATCACTGCTCCACTGCTCCATAGCCATGCCACAGCCACGTGTATCTTCCCCTTCCCCTGCCGCGGGTGCAGAACAGGCCTCTGGGGGGCTCCTGGGCTGGGGGGACAGGTGCCACTCCCAGCAGGTGTCCCTGGGCTGGGGATGACCCCACAAGCTGTCTCCTGCAGCCTCACCTCCTGCCGACGGTGGAGGGGACCGACGGTGGAGGGGAAGGACCCGGGCCTGAAGTACATCTCCCCTGAGACGGTAAGGGCCGCCCCGAGGGGCTTCCCCTCCTCCCCGGCTGCCCCCGTGTGTCCCCCCTTGGTGACGCACTGCCCCCACAGCCGGCAGCGGTGCTGAGCGGGCACTTCAGCAGCTTCATAGAGAGCAGCATCGTTGTGGACTGCCGGTACCCCTACGAGTACGAGGGGGGCCATATCAAGGTCAGAACCCGCTCCGTTCCCATGGGGCTGGGAGGAAGGGGTGTCCGAACCCTACCCACTCCCAGGGATGCTGAACCCACCACGGGGCGTTGAGCATTTCCCCAGGGGGTGCTGAGACAACAGGGATTCAGGATCCGCCAGGAATTGTTGAGTACCCTCCAAGAGCTGCAGCAGCCCTCCAAAGATACGGAGCCCTCAGAGAGGAGTAAAGCAGCGTCCCCAGAGGGGCTGAGCAGCCGCCCATGAAGGGTACTGAGCTGCCCAGAGGGGTGGAGCAAACCCCTGAGAAATGCCAAGAGACCTCCTAGAGAGTTGATTCCCAGCTGGAAAGAGGAGCGTGATGGTGGGGGAGGCTGGGGGCCCTGGGTCCCTGCCGAAAATGAAGTGGGACGCAGAGGGAAAAAAGGTACCTCCTGTGTCTGCCCAGGGCGCTGTCAACCTGCCGCTGCAGCGGGACGTGGAGGAATTCCTGCTGGAGCAGCCCATCGTGCCCCTGGACGCCAGCAAGAGGTTGATCCTCATCTTCCACTGCGAGTTCTCTGTTGAGCGGGGGCCCAAAATGTGAGCGATGGCATGGGGGGGCACACTGGGGTCTGCCAGCCCGCCGGGCACGCCCGGATCCCGGCACGGGGCTAATCCCGTGGGCTTTCCCTGCGCTACAGGTGCAAGTTCCTGCGGGAGAGGGATCGCTGCTGCCACGAGTACCCGCAGCTGCACTACCCCGAGCTCTACGTCTTGAAGGGGGGGTACAGCCAGTTCTTCTTCCAGTTCCCGGTGAGTCCCCGGCCGATGTCCCCTCGGGGGCAGGAGAGCAGGAAGTGTGGCGAGCCACAAGGCAGTGGGGAGGAGCAGCTCTGGCTGGGAACGCCTTCCCTGCGATGGGAAGGGATCTCCAGGGCCGGGGGCGCTGGCTTTGGCCGGGGATGGGGGCGGGCCGGAGGGCTGCGCTGCGGGGGCTGACGGAGCCGTGGCTTGCAGAGCCACTGCGAGCCCCGGGACTATCGGCCCATGGAGCAGCCGGCGTTCAAGGAGGAGCTGCGCGAGTTCCGCGGGCAGAGCCGGCGCGGGCGGAGAGTGCTGTTCACAGGCGGGCGGGACCTGTGAGCGCTCGAGGGTCCCGCAGCCCCGCCAGGGGAACGCTGCAGCTGGGATTGCAGGAAGGATTCCCGCGACCGGGGATGCGCCTCGGCTTGCTCTGCTTTGTTAGCACGGGTTTGGAGTAGTATTTAGTATTAAGATAGTTTGGGCCTTTGTTTATTGTTCTAAAAATTTTTGTTTGTTTATTGTTCTAATTATTTCTTGTTTGTTTAGCGTCATAAATATTTTTCGTTTATTGTTCTAAATATTTTTGTTTGTTTATTGTTATGTTTGTGTTTGTTGTTACGAATAGTTTTGTATTCGTCTGTTGTTAGAATCGTTTGTTCCAGCCTCTGTTAATAAACACTCCTATTGCAGGAGAGCAAAGCCGGCTCCTGAGCTCTCCCTGCCCACACCAGGGCGGTGCAGGGGGGTGGGAGCCCCTGACCCGGGGCTGGGGGGACGGGCGGGCTGGGCTGGAAGGCTCTGGGGGTTTGGGGACAGGGACAGCTGCCGGCAGGGAACAGGGCTGGGGCAACGGCGTCCCCGTGGGGCGCGGTGGCTTCCCCAGGGACAAGGTGAGGGGGTAGGGGCAGGAGCTGGCCCCTTGGCTGCATGGTGGGTGGCAGCAGTATGGCCCTGGAGCCCCGCGGGACCCGCCTTCCTGGGCATGCTGGCTTTGGCAGGACCCCTGGGACACTTGGGGTGGCTGTGGGACCCCCAACGGCCAGGACACGCAGTCTTCTCAGGGGGCTCTCCTGAACTTGGCAGCATCCCCAGGGCTTGGGACACCCATTCCTGAAGGGAGCCTGGGCTCAGTAGAACTCCCAGATCCGGAACTGTGGCAGCCCCAATTTGAGGGTCAGGGCTTATCAGGATACTCAGGAGCATTAACCCCCCCCAAACTGTGAGACCCTTCTGTAGTGATTACACCCCCTCTCCGTGGCATGCCCATGGTAATGACACTGTTTGTGGGTGGGGCTGGGCTCCTCAGCACCCCCAGGGCATTCCACCTCATCCCTCTGCCTGGGAGCGCCAAAGCCATGCTACCTCTCCTTGCAGGAGGGTCTTCTGGCCTTAGCAGGACCCCAGGGCTGTGACAATCATTTTCTGGGGGACAGAGCACGGTGGGATCCCCGTGGCTGTGGGATCTTGAAGGGTGTCCTTAACACGAGGGCTCCCCATTCTGTCTCTGGCAAGCAGCCACCCAGTGCCAAGTGCTTCAGCCACCCTTTCCTCTTCTTTTCCTCCCTCCTTGTAGTTCCACTGGAGACAGCATTAGCAGTGACTTACAGTGATTTAAATGATAAAAATACTTTTTTTTTAAACATTCAAAACCTCATTGGACACCACTGAAGGTAGCACTAAGTGAATAGCAATTAAAATCTCAGGGTTTGGGTTTTTTTTAATCTCATCCCACAAGTTTTCTCACTTTTACGCTTCTGGTTGCCTCCCCTATCCAGCTGGTGGGGCAGAGTGTGTGGCTGTGTGAGGGTTGGTTGCCAGCTGGGGTTAAAACTACAATA